>AYLM01000173.1:0-29522 GCA_001625345.1 Cairneyella variabilis | reverse complement strand
CCCCACTCCCCACCGACCCTGCCCCGGAATCCACCTCCAACGTCTCATAAAAGGTCGACACCGCGCCCGCCGCACTCTTCGTCAGCGTCGGCACTCTCGTTGCATAAGTAATATTCCCATCATCTCCTAAATACCTTGGTAAATGGCCAATAGATGTTTGTCCTTCGTATAGCATATGCACTTTACAGTGCGCGAAGTGCTGGGTGGCGCGGCATTCGAGCATGGAGTAGCTGGATGCTGGGCCTAGGCGCGGAGTCACGCAGTAGGGTGCGTCTTCGCCGCTGTTTGGGTATATCAGTAACTGTAAAGAGAGAAAAGGGCGTGGAATTGGGAGAGAGTGGGAGGGATATACCATTTTTTGATGCTTGAATTTGCTAGACACTCGCTGTTGCAGTAAGTGAGCTTCTTATATGGCACGCAAGCCGTGTAGAAGTCTATTGAGTCGCTATTGCCGCAGCCGACAAGGTGGAGGCGGGAGTTCCAGAGGCAGGTGTTGTCGCCGTTGCAGGTGTAGGAGTTCACTAAACATTTTATAAGCATATATGCTTTAGAACGGTAAAGATTTGGTACTTGCGAGGACTGTGGTCAACATATCCGCATACATTTGGCGGTTCGTATATATCTTTGCTCTCGTTGAAAGGGATGCTATTAGGGAGTGCAGTGACAAGGGTGGCAGGGAATGCGACTGATGCCGAAGATCTGCTCCATGCTGTGGATGGAGCTGGCTTCCACGAGCCCGTGGTAGCTCGGACCACCAGAAAGAGACTTAAGTGCGCAAGAATTCCGAGGCAGGACGTGGCCATAACATATTGAGGCTGCAGTTTCCAACTGCTGATCGCGAGGGTCAAGTGCCTTCATACGAATAACAGCGGACCCAGGGATGGCAACCAAGACTTGTGCCACATTCCTATCATTTGGAACTGGATATGTGGCGCATCGATGCCGAGAGATTCAGGAATTTGACTTGAGAGAGTATCAGGAAATGGAAGAAGATCGTTGAATCGGTACGAATATACTAGGGAGTGCTCTAAATTTTGGGAAGGAACACTTCATCGAGACCGCTCGGCCTCTTCGATAAGTAGTGTTCAGAAGCAACTGTCATGTTACAAGCGGCGTAAATATGACACATAGAAATTCGATGACCTTGATTGGCGAATTTGAGACAAACCCAAAAGCTCTCGCATCAGCGGTGCATTGAGCTGACAACTTGATGTGACTGATCACCTTCTTGAGAATTAGAGGTGAGTTGAAATAGACGACGAAAAATATGGTATATTGTCTTCATGATGTCTTTTGAGCTCTTGCTACAGAGCTGATTTTGAAATCCCAGGACCTATAACTCCATGCGCCAACGCAATGCACGTCATGTTCGGACAAGATCATGATGGAGCTGCCGCTACATCAGACTCCTCTATTGGCACGTCTGCGATGGCGGCAGCTGCACCAGTGGCGTGGAAGCCATTCAGAGTGATTGTGACTGCTCCTGCTTGAACGAGCTGCTGATGTGTCAGCAATGTATATGAGAGTGTTCTTATGGTGCTTACTGCCCGGCTCAAATCATCGATCAGATCGTTTACATCCTCGATTCCAACGCACAGACGAATTATGTCTTCGGGCATCTTTCGCTCCTTTCTCGTCTTCGCATCGATGCTCGCGTGACTCATTTGACAAGGCATGCTGATCAAGCTATTGACGCAGCCAAAGCTCACACTGATACCCCAGAGCCGAGCAGCTTCAACAATTCGCTCAGAAAGAGCTGAATCTCCGGTCTCAAAAGACAATACAGCTCCTGCTCCTCTTGCCATGGACCAGTGAAGGTCATACTGAGGATGGGACTTCAATCCTGGGTATCGCACCCTGAAACCATGTGCCTCGAGGAACTCGGCAATAACCTGCGCATTTGCTTGCTGCTTCTCCATGCGAATTGCCAAAGTCTTGATGCCCCTCATAAGCAGGAATGCATCGTTTGGTGATATTCCACATCCAGTAGAGTTGATTGTGAAATACATCTTGTCTCCAATCGCCGGATCATTGAACGCAATAACTCCAGCCATGATATCATGGTGACCTGAAAGATACTTTGTTCCTGACTCATAGACAATATCTGCACCGAAGTCAAGAGGATTTGCGAGCATCGGCGAGAGCATAGTGTTGTCAACCACCACCAATGCTTTCGGGTTCATGTCATGGACAAGCTTCGCGATCGTTGGAATATCAACAATCTTGATGAGAGGGTTCGTCGGTGTCTCCAGTAATACCATTGCGGTCTTCGGGGATATGGCATCTTTTACTCCGTCAGGGTTCGTGGTGTCGACGTGGTGAACGGTAATGCCCTGGTTTGTTGCCATATAGGTCAACAACCGGTGTGATCCTCCGTATAAGTCGTCGCCCGTTATGACTTCATCACCTGGTCGTAAAACCCGAGTAATAACATCCAATGCCCCCATTCCTGAGCCGACGACCAGCGTCCTTGCAGCATTCATGATCTTTGCCAGATGTCTTTCCAAATGTGTTCGTGTGGGATTTCCCGAGCGAGTGTAATCGTATTCTGAAGCTCCGCCTCTTGCTGAGGTCTGCTTGAATGTTGCGGACTGATAGATTGGTATGCTCGATGCTCCGTACTGGTCTTTGCTCTCTGTGTACACCAACTCCGTCGCCAGTGCGTACTTTCGGCCATTTCGAGGAGATGACGGCGCAGGGGAGGGAGGCAAATCATGGCCGTCAAGGTCGGTATGTCCAAGAGCTTTGCCTACACCATTGAGCTTGCCAGCTCCGTGTGCTGGCGGTGTAGACATGTCTGTCGCGTGGGAGAGTCAAAGATCTCAAGTGCGGATGGGATTGTTGAACTCGAATTGGTGGTTCTTTGAGGCTTGAGATCTCGACTGATGTTGAACTCAACCGATATCAATTGATGCTCGAGCCCTTTTTTGTGAATCAATGGTTTCCTCCGACAATATTTGTGGAGGTCGTGTTTGCTCTGAAATTCCTATGGTCGGGACTGGAGTCACTCAAAATGTGGGGTACGCTATCGATTACGTGCTCGCAGTGGGGTGCGTATCGATAAAGAAAGACAGTGGCAGTATTTCGAAGCGAGCAGTGTCGATGGAAAAGCAAATGGGCAGACGTTTATGAATGAAGGAACGGGAGAGATTTGTTGAAGAGAGAAATTTCTACTATTTGGTATCCTACAGGCAGATGATTCTATCTACCGATGAGACCAGCCGTTATGTTCACGCCCATCTCTAACGCCATACTCAGTCCCATGCTTGCCTTAATCCTGTGATTCCACGGCATCATTATCTTCAAAATCCTCGTACTCATCACTTGATCCTTTGGTCTTCTTCTGAGCCTTCTTGCTGGAGTTTCGGGCATGATTACTTTCCAGGGTCTGCGTTGTTCCCTTTCGACCGAAGAAATCCCCCGTTCTCACACCGCGGGCTGTCTCAGGTCTTAAACCTTCCATGGAGGCTCCTCTCTCCCTCTGTACTTTGATAAATTCCCGAACAGGCACCATGGCAGCTTCTCTACATGCCTCCTTGATGTCACTGCCTGACATTCCAGCCATGACTCGAGCAAGATAATCGATGTCGAAATCATCGGGGTCAACCTTCGTGTCTTTGAGAATGAGCTTCAGAATTCGCTTTCTTTGCGAATTTGAAGGTAATGAGACTGGGAATTTCTTGGGCATTCTTCGTAGGATAGCTTCGTCGATGTCTTGTATACGATTTGTGGCTCCAAGAATCATGATACGTGCGGGTACACCGGAGGCATTAGCTGATGTTAGACCGTCCCAGAGAGTCATGAACCTAGACAATGTTCAGCAAATTTCTCCCGATAGTGTTCGGAATACTCACTCGGCCTTTACCATACCACTTGCCTCATGCTCTCCACTCCTTCTTTGACCCAAAACCGCATCGATCTCGTCGATGAAGACAATCGTAGGTTGTAATTTCCTCGCTAGTGAAAACACTGCTCGGACAAGCTTGTTTGAATCTCCATACCACTTCTCTGTTAACGTCGAAATATGAAGGTTGATGAAACATGCACCGCTTTCGTGTGCCAGGGCCTTTGCCATCATGGTCTTGCCACAACCGGGAGGGCCGTAAAGCAGGACTCCAGACGGAGCTGAGAGAAGTGACGAGGAGTGAGCGTATAAGTGTGGCATGGTCAGAGGATATATGACTGACTCCTTCAATTCCTCAATGACGTCGTCAAGACCACCAATATCTGCAAATTGTCAGCACCTGCACAAGAAACGACTTCGGGGGCGGACCAACCATCAAATCCAACTGGTATGTCTTCGGGAGCGACCACCTCCATAGCTATCTGACTCTCATACTGATCCAAATCCAAGTCTGCCTTCCGAGGCCGCCGCGGAGTATTACTACCCCTCCCAGACTCATCTTCGGAATCTGAGTCTGTGTCTCCTCTCGATTTGCCTAATCTTCGAAGGTTGGCATTTGCCTTCAGGCGGGCTTGTTCGTGTTGTTCCTTGTCTGGATCTCCTCCTATGGCAGGTAGACTTGCAACTACACTCTTCGCAATGTAGTACATAGAGAAGCTCTGCGGCGAACGTCAGTAGTGCTCTCTACGGATATGAACAAAGGTAGTGTTGATATCATGAGGCCCGACTTACTGAGACGACGATCAAGAAGAGATCTTGGAGCAGCCCATACTTTCTTGCTCCCGCTTCTCCCATCTTAACGGTGAGACAGGGCTGTCCCGAAAAGTTTGGTTCAGAATAACGACGTTGGCATGGAATCAACCACTCGCAGAGGCAAATGTCAAGATCAAAGCTGGAAGTCCCGATCTTGCGCGGCATGCGCCACATAAGAAATTCGTGGCTTGTCGGGCTTGTTTGGCCTAGCGTCGGAAAATTTATTGCGGCCTTGCGCAAAATCAGGCTTGCGACGCAAGCCGAAGTAAACAAACCCGCGACCCTCCTCGATAATCGCCATCCTAGCAACAAACCGCCCAAGATCCCAGCATTGCTTATGCGCCTGCTTTTCAACGCGGAACTCCATTTCACGAATTCGATTGCTTTGGCCCTTCTAGCTGCGGAAGGATTTTACTATTTGTCGCGTCCTTAAGTTTAGTCTACGACGCGCTGTCCAACTCGCCTCAATCGCATATATCCCCTGATGTCGAAATCAAAATACGGCCACTCCACGCTCTCTGGACTGGTCGACTCGGATTCGGAGGGTACTCAATTTGTTGACGCGATGCCGACCCCGGATTCTGCCGTTGAGAACAAGGCGTCTGTGAAAAAGGGACGTGGAAGACCGAAGGCAGTGCTCCCGAAAGTCACCAAGGCAAAGGCTCCGGCGCGTCGCTCAAGTGGTCGCCTAACAGCGAAGTCAAAGACAAAGGATACGACAGCAAGCAACACCAAGCGGTCGGCATTGGCAGATAAGACAAATCAGCAGTACGCGAGCGAGACGGAGGAAGTCGAGGATTTCGATGCCATTGATGATCTCGAGATGGAGGGGGCTTACCCGGAGGAGAAGGTCGTTACGGTGAAGCAGACGAAGCCCAAAGCTACGAAGAAAGCCGTTGGTCGACCCAAGGCCCAGAAGGAGATTTCAAGAGCAGACGACAGTATGGTCACAGATACTCCCGAAGCACCAAAGCCAAAGCCAAAGAACAGGGGACCCGCTAAGAAACAAGTCGAGGAGGAACTCTCACCAGAAAAAGTCATTCAAGAAACACAGCCGGCAGCAATGGATCTTGATGAAGACGAGCATGAGAGGGTTCTGAAGCCGGTCCCTAAGATGGCTCATAATTTTGCTCGTACGCGGTCAACTTCTCGCCAGCCTTCAGCACACCGGAGACGAGCTGGAAGTGCGTCGGACACCGAAAGAAATGATCCAAGTTTGCGACGAAAACTTGGCGAGATGACTAAGAAGTATGAGAATCTGCACCTTAAGTACACTGACCTGAGGGAGATTGGACTTAAGGAGGCCGAAAAGACAGTCGAGAGAATGAAGAAACAAGGCGAGGATCGGACAAGAAGTAAGTTCCGCGTGTTCTGAAAGGGAAAAGCTGCTAATTTAGGTCAGCTTCAAACGAGTTGATTGCATCGCTTAAGGCAGACGTGGCTGCGCAGACCTCATTGGCAAGAGAGTCTAAAGGTCTCAAGAAGAAGCTCGAGATACAGGCTGTCGAGATGGCTGCTCTTCAGGCTCAAATTGCGCAGATGACTGCTTCTTTGGCCGAGGCTCAGGCTGAGAACAAGACCTTGTCCACGAAACTTGCTGCTAATCGGACCGCCGCTGCTTCTGTGGAAAGCGCCAATGTCAAAGTTCCAGGCAGCGCCGTCAAGGCAAATGGAGGCATTCGCATGATGGGAACTGCTGAGGCAGCTCAAGTCGCCCAAGCAGCTCAGCTGAAGGAGGATATATACAGTGATCTGACTGGTTTGATCATTCGAAGTGTAAAGCGAGATGCGGAGGAGGACCTATTCGATTGCATTCAGACTGGTCGCAATGGCAGTAAGTCGCGCCACTCCATATTTTATTTTTGATGCTAACTGAACGTGCAGCGCTACATTTTAAATTGGCTGCGACAAACGAAAAGTCTGCAGAAAGCTACGATGATGCTCAATGTAGTTATGTTCCACAGCTCGACCCAAGCAGAGACAAGGCTTTGATGGAGCTTCTTCCTGAGTACCTGACTGAGGAGATTACTTTCCCGAGACCACAGGCTGCAAAATTCTACGCAAGAGTTGTTAAGGCTTTGACCGAGAAAGTGGCTTAGGTTATCGGGGAAGGGCGTTGTTTATGGTCCAGAGTTGCTTACAGTTGCTTACACCAAGAGTTACTCAGGTTTCAAAGGAGTTCACGATTGAGAGTTGCTCATGGTGTATGGTGTTGGAGGAATGTGGAGTTCTGGAGTAGAAGTACATGTCAGAGTCCGTTGGGCAAAGGAAGGATGCATCAACTGTCGATTGCTGTATTATACCTCATTTTCGTCGGGTTTCTAGATAATGAATAACTATTGCCTGCAAAATATGCTGGGTTTCGCTACCCCTGAACCCCTAATCGCAAATTCCGGATTTAGAAACATTGGCGTTACGATGACGGTAAAATATGACGAGTGAGAACCCGTCAGGGTTGCACGGGTACATCGCCGGACTCGAATTTTTAGATTCGACATTCCAGAGCTTCGTGAAGAACGCGTTCTTCAACAACAAACACATATGCATTTGTCACCCCAGGACGCGCCACTCCTTTTACAGCTTCAGGTTGCGATAGAGGGAAATTATTCGAATTTCAAAGGCGTTGACGCGGCGATACTTCTGCCAAATCCAGATTCAGCATAAAAGGACATTTAATAAGCATGGCTCGAGTCAATCGCTATGGCTTTTTAGCCATCGCATTGGTATTCCATTTGGTCTATATGTCTTCAATCTTCGATATTTATTTCGTCAGCCCAATCGTTTCTGGGATGCGCGAGTTCGGGGTCAAAAGGCCACCTGGTGTTGAAGCTCCAGCAAAGCGCCTCGTCCTTTTCGTTGGTATATTATCCAGCTCTCCAAACATTTCTAGAACGCTTGCTGATCTGCGATTGTGCAGGCGACGGACTTCGAGCAGACAAAGCTTTCCAATCCTTCCCAGAACCGTACCCAAAGACAGATGCGGACCTTGTCCCGCGGCCTCTCGCGCCCTTCCTCCGCTCGCGCGTACTTGAATATGGCACCTTTGGTGTATCGCATACCCGAGTCCCTACAGAATCTAGACCTGGACATGTGGCCCTGATCGCTGGCCTTTACGAAGATGTGTCTGCGGTGACAACTGGGTGGAAACTCAACCCAGTGAACTTCGACAGCGTATTCAATAGAAGTCGGCATACATGGTCTTGGGGAAGTCCGGATATCTTGCCAATGTTTCAGTTGGGTGCAGTTCCAGGTCGTGTGGATGCTTTCGTGTACGGAGCGGAAGAGGAGGACTTCTCTCAGGATGGTCTGCACCTGGATCTCTGGGTGTTTGACAGGGTGAAGGAGCTTTTTGCGGAGGCTGCCCATAATACGACTCTGAACGCAGCGCTGAGAGAAGACAAGGTGGTCTTCTTCCTTCATCTGCTGGGTCTAGACACCAACGGCCATGCCTACAGACCCTACTCCCAGGAATACCTGAACAACATCAAAGTTGTGGATGAAGGGATTAAGGAGATAACCAAGTTGATCGAGGACTTCTACAATGATGGCAAGACCGCTTTTGTTTTTACCGCCGATCATGGCATGAGTGACTGGGGAAGTCATGGCGACGGACATCCTGATAATACTCGAACTCCGCTTATTGCTTGGGGATCTGGAGTAGCCAAGCCCGTGATATCGCAAGGAGGTTTAGTTGCACCAGGCCATGATGAGCTGTCTTCCGATTGGGGATTGGCTCACATCCAAAGGCACGACGTCTCACAAGCTGATGTTGCCGCACTGATGGCATATCTCGCAGGACTCGAATTCCCTGTGAATTCAGTAGGCGAACTGCCTCTATCTTACTTGTCTGGAAACATCGCTGCCAAGGCGGAGGCCTTCCTGGCCAATGCAAGGGGTATAATGGAGATGTATCGAGTGAAGGAGGAGCTCAAGAAAGCCACTGAGCTGCGATACCAACCTTATGAAGCATTCGCTAATGGAACACGGTCTGTCGAGTATCAATTAGCAGATATTGAAGCTCTCATTAAGCGAGGTAAATACGAGGAAGCAATCCAGGACACCGCTGCTCTTGTCAAGAATGGCCTGGAGGGGCTTCGATACCTCCAGAGGTACGACTGGGCCTTCCTCCGCATTCTGATTACTATTGGCTATCTCGGCTGGATTGCGTTCGCCTTGACAACTGTCATCGATCTTCATGTCCTTCACGGCACAACAGAGACATCGAGAACTCCGTTTGCTGTTGTGTTATTTTCATCGATACTTGTTGTACTCTATGCTTCTTTCATTGTCTCGAAGTCACCGTATACATATTATGCATATGCAATCTTTCCCGTGGCTTTCTGGGAAGAGGTCTGGGCTCGAAGGAGATCGATAGTAGAGGGGGGACGCGCCTTGTTTGGGCACATAACAACCCTTGGAGATACTACTTTTCTCCTCTTGAAGTTTGCAGCCGGACTTTGTGTTATGCCAGCTCTTGTAAGTCCTGTCACCAAACGCAGAATCCGCAGCTACTGACGACTCGCTAGGCAATAGGTTATACTCATCGGGAGGTGTTCACCGTTCTGTTCGGTCTTGCAACACTCTGGCCGGTGTTTTATGGGCCGAAATTTCTTTTCCCGAACTGGAAGCTTGCAGGAACCTGGGTGGTGTCATGTCTAGCAATGGCCTCATTCACAATGTTACCTGCGATGAAGGTGGAGAATGTCACTCTCATGTGAGTAGTACATTTACGTCCTCAGATCACATTACATATCTGACAAACTAGAACAATCGGGGGCATTTTAATGGCTGTTGTTGGTTCCGTGTATCTCCTCTTCGAAGACACATTTCTGGGGAACCCAAAGTTGGAAGGCGACTTGACTGCTCCGGCGGATGATGCATTATCACGAACTTTGATTGGAGTACAGGTACGGAGTCAATTTATTATATAGTGCGCAATACCTGCTGACGTTCTATAGATCGGCTTCATTATACTGGCTACAATTATAACGAGGGATAGCGCGATGTCTCTTCAAGCCAAACAGGGACTTCCATGGGGAGATCAAATTGTTGGCTGGATCGTTTTAGGTACACTCTTTCCAACTTCCCATCACCTCGATAACTGCTCACATTTCCCCAGTGGCGCCCTTAATCATGCCATTTTTACATCGCCTCCAACCAAATACCCACTATCTACACAGATTGATGGTCATCTTCCTGACATTTTCTCCAATCTTTGTAATCCTCACAATCTCTTACGAAGGACTCTTCTATCTCGGTTTTTGCATGACCCTAATCACATGGGTTCGCATGGAACATAAAATCCACCTACACTACCAGTCGCAAACAAAACCCTCTGCGAATGGCAATGCTACGCTCCCAGCTTCACTATCGTCCTCCCCATTCCGATCACTCACCTTGGCAGACGTCCGAACGTCCTTATTCTTCCTCGTCCTCCTCCAGTCCGCCTTCTTCAGCACTGGGAATGTTGCGTCAATCTCCGCATTCAGCTTAGAAAGCGTTTCCAGACTTATCCCAGTCTTTGACCCGTTCTCTCAAGGAGCATTGCTTATCCTCAAGCTGATGATTCCCTTCGCACTCATCTCGGCCAACCTAGGCATCTTGAACAAGAGATTAGGAGTAGCGCCATCAGCGCTGTTCATGGTCGTCATGGCCATCAGCGACTTCCTCACGCTCTACTTCTTCTGGGTGGTCAAAGATGAAGGATCATGGCTGGAGATCGGGTCAACGATCAGTCATTTCGCTATTGCGTCTATGCTTTGCATGTTTGTGTCCGGACTTGAAGGTGTTAGCGAGGCGTTGATTGCTGGTGTTGAAGTAGAGGATAGTTCGCCTCAAGTGCTAAAGGAACAAGAGCTTGGAGGGGCTGTGAAGCAGAATGGGAGTATTTCAGCTGGTAGCCTTCCGCCTGCGAATGGGAATGGGAGTAAATTCAGCTCGTGACATCTCGCCTGCGATGCAGACGGGTATTTGAAGAGCAGCCGATGCTCTTGCGAATGAAGCAGAGGATACTTTAATTAACGGTTTCCTATCAAACACGAAAACTCCTGCCGCCGTTTACAGGTACTAGTCCTCGGGTACTAATTAGAGTATGTAGGAACAGATTAGAAGAGAGAAAATGACAACCTCTGTAGAGAAGCCAATGTCACTTGATCCTGTATACCTGAAACCCGATGCTCCTTTTCCTCATATAAAAGTGTGTGATACTCAAGTATCCTGCTGCTGTTCTATATTATTGTATACCGGACCCAATGCTTGCTGAATCGTTTGAAAGGATTCGATTTTCATCCCAACAGCACTTCTCAGCAAAAAATAAGTGACTAAGTATCAAAGCGGTACCAAGTGCTCGGTAGTACCGAGGTGCTTTCTTGTCGCATCACCATCCGATTCAATGGAGACAAGCTCCAGCCGGCCCTTCCCGTCATATCGGTACTAGAATTTCAGCAAAAGCAATATGTTCGACACCCGTATTCTCCCGGATTATCGAACTTTGTTTAAATGCCTCCCTGACGCAAGTGAAGTCCAATCGTGAAAATAAGATTACATTCAGACAGAGACATCGCGGGCCAGCTCGCAAGCCACAGTAGGGAGTAATTCCCCAGAGTTGGTGGACAGGAAAAGCGGCGTGAGATATGCTTGGTTATGGTGATTTCCAGAATCGCATGTCTGTTTCACGGAGACTGAGATGCGGTCGCAGATTGGGTGTTGATCTCATCCAAGCACTGATTTTCAATGCGCTTCTCATTTCTAACGCACAGACTTCAATTCCCGTATTTCCACCAACGGAAATTGGAGAGGAGCTCCCTCCTTCAACAATCACAAGACAGCGCCGCCTTCTCGTTCCCAGATCTCTCGTTGAGCCTCGGTATCTCCGCATTTAGAGGGGATCGACAGGATCCGATCCATGGTTCAGACCTGCAGTCCCGTATTCTGGGGTAACCGCGCGTGTGAAACGGGAAGCCTACACAGGGTCTGCGGGCAGGAGACCGATTCGTGAGATGCTGATTTGAGTTATGAGGCCAAGGACGCGAATAAGGGGGTGCAGGACGGGAAATTTAGGGATCATGGACTGAGGGGATGTCTTCATCTGGGGTAAAGAGAGCAGCACTCGCAACAACCCGAAGCTTCCTGCTGCATTTGCTGCATTTGCTGCGCCGTCGCAGGGGTTCAGGTACGAGATGCGGACAAGTCATCGGGCTCTGTCTCTCACAGCACTAGAAATGCAACCCGATGCAGCTCCAAGGAGCAACGGCAGCGAAGACAGTGGAAGCTATTCCCACGTCCTAGTCAAGCCAACGCATCCAGCTGCGGCTATATGACCAAGCTCTCAGCCCCTACGTAGATCGAATGTGCTTCTTGACCGCATACTTGCAGGCCTAGCCTCAGACGACTCACTGCAAGGCGTCCAGATTCCGGGATTCCGGCTCTTAGGTGCCTGATGGCCCTTTCCGAAGCCCTCCCGCTGAGATCTACAGCTCTACGGCCAACCTCCATTCCTCCTTCACTCCCTAACTCATATACTACTTCCCGCTGGATTCATTGGTCCAGGGCGCTTTGAGATCTAGAATATAGCCATTTCCAACCCGATATCTCCCATAAGTCTGGCGGGGCCATGTCAGACATCCAGCTCGCGCCTACCCTATATACCTGCGAGAAGCTGTTGACGGGTCCTCTGTTCTACTTTTGTACTTTCTGCACCTTTTGTAGATGAGAAAAATCACCCAAAAGAACTGCATATGCAGGTGCCAACCCAAATCTACCCAACTCAGAGATACTCAGGAAGGAGAGATACTCACGTACAGCGGAAGCCCACGTGAGTAGTGATGTTTTGTGTGGGGGGTTGGAAACGCCTCTGTTCAAGTTTCCCCAGTTTCTACTTGCTTACGGCCATTCGCTTAGAACTACTCCCCAGACTTCGAGCGACCCCTCGAAAATCCTACCAGCATCCGCGCACGCAACGACGCACTCGATTTCCTCACGGCGCAAAACAACTCATAGACGAGAGATACTCACGAAGCGACGGATGAGTAACGGATAGGCAAGATGGATATGGCCATGGCCTCGAGCGCGCCGGCGCAGCAGGCGCCATCGAATGGAGCTCCAGCGGGCTCGAATCCCATGCCGAACAACCAGACTCCAGGACATCCGAGTTTTAGAAGGTTCGTCGAAGGTTCGACTTTGGGTTGCAGCCCATCGTCCGAGAGTTTTATATGCTGACACGCAGGTGTGCGTAGACAACGTGCATCGAGAGCTTGCGAAGTGAGTTGCCCTGACGTCCATCCACTCCTTTTGAACTGAACACAGGCTTTGTGGTGGAGTGCCTCGGCACCTCGGGAACCACCATGAAAGAATGGGACAATTGCTAATCCGTATCGTCCAACAGACTTGCCATGCAAGAAAGGTACGCACCTCCTGCACTCTTCCAAGGGTCCTGGTCACTGTCATTTGATGTCGAGTCAATGGCATGTGCCTGGTATTGGCATAAGCGCCTTCGATTTTGGTGCGCGACAACAAAATGCGAATGTTGACGGAGATAGGTGCGATGCGACGCCGCCAGCTTGGGTGTGCCATGCACCAATTGTGTAGCATTCTCCATCGAGTGCAAAATCCCGACTCCGAAACGAAAGAAGGCGGCCGCTGGAAAGGCAAAGGATTCGGATAGGTATGGCTCCTGACCCTGTTGGGCCTTGCACAATTGCTGATATTAAGAAAAGCGATCGCGGCGAAGGAGTCGATGAACGGTCTCCTCGAACAGATTCTCCCGGTACTGGCCGAAGTACCAGCGTCTATAATGCTACAGATGGAACCCCGGCTACTTCTCTCACCGAGGCTCACTACAAACAGCGTCAAGATGATGAGGATACATACGCACAATTCATGAAGCCGAAATTCACAAGAGCTCCCATCAAGGAGGCTGGTCGTGTCGCATATCTTGGAGAATCCTCGAATTTGACTCTGCTGGTTCATGATAGACATGGCACGGCAGATGTTGTCCACTATCCTCTGCCTGAAAATGTCAGAGGATCCCGCGCGAGGTTGACCGAGTTGGACAATGTTGAAATCGATATTCTGCACCAGAGAGGTGCTTTCTTGCTGCCGCCACGATCTCTCTGCGATGAGCTGGTAGAGGCATACTTCAAATGGGTGGCCCCTATCGTTCCTGTCATAAACCGTAACCGGTTCATGAAGCAGTATCGAGACTCGAAGAACCCTCCGTCACTTCTCTTACTCCAGGCTATTCTCCTTGCAGGGTCCCGAGTCTGCACGAATCCACAGCTGATGGATGCTAATGGTTCAACAACTCCTGCAGCACTGACATTCTATAAGCGTGCCAAGGCTTTATATGACGCGAACTACGAAGACGACCGAGTGACTATTGTACAAGCTTTGGTGCTTATGGGATGGTACTGGGAAGGCCCTGAGGATGTGACCAAGAACGTTTTCTACTGGAGCAGAGTTGCCACGATTGTTGCGCAAGGATCTGGAATGCATCGGAGTGTTGAAGGTTCACAACTGACAAAAGCGGATAAAAGACTCTGGAAGCGCATCTGGTGGACTCTCTTCACTCGTGACAGATCTGTTGCCGTGGCTCTTGGTCGGCCCGTGCATATCAACACTGATGATTCAGATGTTGAGATGGTGTCTGAGGAAGACTTCATTGAGGATGATGGTGACCAACCGCCTGAGTACCCAGCGGATCCTATGCATGTGCAGTTCTTCCTGCAGTATGTGAAGCTCTGCGAAATTATGGGTCTTGTCCTCTCACAGCAGTATTCAGTGGCTTCCAAGGCTCGTCGCCAGAACGCCATTGATCTCACCCACAGTGATATGGCGTTGGCCGATTGGCTTCAGAACTGTCCGAAGGAGGTCTACTGGGAGATGCCACGGCATCACTTCTGGTCTGCTCTTCTTCATTCGAATTACTACACTACGTTGTGCTTGCTTCATCGAGCTCACATGCCTCCGGCTACGAATCAGAGAGGTGGCAGTTACATGGAGGATAATTCTTACCCATCACGAAATATTGCTTTCCAGGCGGCGGCCATGATCACCTCAATCATTGAGAATCTTGGAGCGCATGATGAGCTTCGATATTGTCCGGCGTTCATTGTTTACAGTTTGTTCTCTGCACTTATTATGCATGTGTATCAGATGAGGTCATCGGTTCCCTCGGTCGTTCAAGCCACCCAAGAGCGGCTACGAATTTGTATGAATGCATTGAAAGACGTTTCAAGAGTGTGGCTTGTTGCAAAGATGGTTTATACACTATTCGAGTCTATTCTAGGCAACAAGGTGCTAGAAGAGAGACTGCAGAAGGCTGCCGGAAAACGTCACAAGAAGATGGCTCAGAGTCTCACTCAGGGTATCAACAATGCTCAAGTCAAGAGAGAGGATTCAGCTGGGAAGCGGAAGTACGATGACATGGCACTCGACTTTAATGTCAACAATGGCCCGGCGCCGCAAGAATCTTATGAACGATCTCGACCTCAGACACCAAGTCATACGCCTGGCAGGGAGCTGGGTCAGGGAGTTGCACCGATGGCAGCACCACCGATTCAGTCTCCCAATTCAAGACAGAACACAGACGCCTTTATGGGCGGCACCAACTCTCGCCCCCATACAAGACCACCGACGCCGTTCAATCCGTCATTCTCCGTGCCAGCTACACCTCCTGATCTTTACCTTGTCACTCGAAACTCGCCAAACCTCTCTCAATCTATCTGGGAGAACTTTCAGCCTGACCAGCTCTTCCCTGAAGGTTCGGCCAGCATGCAAACAAACCAATTTTCACCTCCACCGCCACAACCACACAATCTGGATCCGAACTTGATGTCCAACATGCACATGCATCAAAGTATGCCGACCCCTGGGCAGACAGCTCAGTTGCCCTCGAGGATGAGAGGTGGACAACCTGGTATGAGTGCCAGCAGCCCGCCTCAACCAGCTACTCTTCAACCTATGGGCTACCAAGTTCCTCCGCCGGGGATGTGGCAAGGTGGATTCGATCCGAACATGCAGGATGCATCTGGTCACAGTCCTAGTGACACTTTGAGCAATACTTCTGCGCAGGCTGTGCCTATGACTATGAATGTTGAAGACTGGTATGTCTACTTCCACAAGCTAGTAATGCCCCACCATGCTGACAAAACACAGGTTCCAATTCTTTGGTATTAATGGTGATCTGAGCGGGATGAACGGCGATGCACCTATGGCATGAGCATACACCTATAACTTCAAAATTTTGGGCCGACAATGGGCGTCATCATGGCTTGCCATCACTGGGATGGAATAAATCGTATGCACAGAACTGGAATGGTTCTTTGCTCTAAAGCGTGATCTGATATTGTTATCGGAATGTATATTAGCTCTAAGGCGGGATAAGGAAGGGCAATGGGATTTGCTAATATGGGAATGGAATGACTGTCATTATCGTACACTCTCATGTCTCTTGATTGAAAAGTGAAAATTGAGAGAGTGAGAACTAAAGGAAGTGATCTTTAATAAGATTGGAGTTGCGGCTGAGCGCCCAAGGCTCGGTGTTTGACAGCAGCGATCCGCCGCTAGGATCGCCTAGCTAGATGACGCCCGCAATAAGCCACGGTGTTGGAGTCTACGACTCGATCGAAATATCACTTGCTTCCCTTTGGATAAACAATTCCACTCTCCAATTCTGCTACAGCAAACAAAACCGCATTCACAAAGCACTACCAATTCCTTTTGCAATGGCGTCGTCGTAATCAACCGCGCGGTCAACGTCCAAAGTCCGACAGATGCTCCCACGTCTCGAGAGCGGACGGCCCGCGAAACAACCTCATCTACCTCTACAATTCCCATCATGATACCCTCGTCTTCTCGCACCGATACTGCGCTGCGGCAGAATCAAGACTCGATTCCCAGAATCAATCATCCCGGGAGCAGTAATGGCGATAATGGGAGGGATGGGGAGGCTGTTGGAGGCTCGAGTATCAGGCCCAGGAACCGGAGACTCATATCGACGGCAACGGAGCAGGAGCTCGTGAGTACAAGCGCTACGAGCACGCCTGGAGGCAGTAGAGCTGCGAGTCCGATACCCAAGAAGCATCCGAGTCGGAGTGTGTCTAAAGCTGGGACTGGAGGAGAGGGCAGGAATGGCACCGGGAGACCTGGAGGGCTACTTGCTCCTCTGGCGCCGTCTGGAGGAGCGGGCTGGGAGGGCGCCTTCATGAGTTCCTGGAGCACGTTGCAAGGTCTCGCGAGTTCAGTGTTGGGTACAGACGAAGATGAAGCCAGTGAATCAAGTCTCAGCAAGAAGAAGGCAGCGAGGAAGAAAGATGGTATTGGGATCGGGGGTGCTTGGTCAAGGATGAAGTTACCGGATACCTGGGGCCCAGAGACGCATTTACCGAAGCAGAGTGATGGTGGTATAGGGCAGGGGAGCACGGCGGAGAGGGAAGCGGCTGTGAAGGCGAAGAAGAAAGCAAGGGTGTTGGAAGGCAGAGATGAGGGTTTCATTCAGACGCAGGACACGAATGGGAATTATAAAGCGAGGAGCTCACTTGAGGAGGCAAGGCCACAAAGTGCTGGAGAGGATGACTACGCATTGGTTTATATACATCATGTGCAGCCGGGTGATACGCTCGCGGGCGTGGTGCTCAAGTATAATTGCCAGCAGCAGGTGTTCAGGAAGGCGAATCGGTTCTGGCCCAATGACTCGATTCAGATACGCAAGACGGTTGTCCTACCAGTTGACGCTTGCGCGATTAAGGGACGGCCGTGCGATCCACCCGAACCTGGGCAGGGAGTAGATCTCCTTGCTCCTACACCAGGATATGAAGACTCTCCGTTCTCGAATGGAGATACGTGGCCAGGACCTACGTCGAATCCTTATGGGACGTCTGCAGAACGTCCTGAGGATAGCGAGAATCCATGGATACATGTCCGTTGGGTATTACTCGATTCATCACCGAATGCTAAACCGGTAGAGATAGCTCGTATGCCGAGGAAGACGTTAGGATACTTCCCGCCAAGACGGAGAAAGAGTCAAGCTACTCTATCTTCTGTCTCTACTCCCCGTGCCTCTATGGAATTTCCGCAAAGCTCACAATCTATATCTCAAACCTCGGATCTCATAGGCAGTGCAACAAGCACGCCTTCCCGACAAAGCAACCTCTCATCTTCAATGACTACACTTGGATCCTACTTCCCTCCTCAAAGCTCCAGCACTCATCCACGTCGCGAACGCCGCGAGTCCGTTGGCGAAGCTGCGGAGCGTCTGGGCTGGATGCGGGGTCCTGGTGGTGTCGGCACGCTGAATGTGCGAAAGCCCGGGCCAGGAAGAGACGGCCTGAATAATTGGGCCCGGAAACACGTCCCGGGCTTAGCTATCGATGGCCTTCCTTCGACAAGTATTCTGGGCGCAGAGCAAGCGCACTTCGGGTTCGACGGCGAAGAGCTGGCGAGTATAGCTGAAGGTCCAGGCGTAGGTACAGGACTCAATGGCACGAGTGCAGCTGTTATGGGAGGGAGCGGTGCTGGCCAAGGGTTGGGACTTGAGAACGCGGCGGCGGCGATTGAGGGGTGGGTTAGACGGCTGGCGATCAAAGGACCGGGGACCCCGAAGGGCAGGATTGAAACTCCGGATTTGATTGAGTTGTTGGATGGGACGGGGAGTGATGATGGGAGGGGTTTTGAGTTGAGTCCGGGACGGGTGAGGAGTGCGACGCCGAGTGGGACAGGGAGGGAGGATTTGGATGGTGTTATTAGGGGACGGATGAGTGCGGGGATGAAGGGAGGAAAGTCCGACTAGTTCGGTTGAGGCATGATGGTAGTGAAACCATTTGATATGTTGAGATACACAACACCAAGCAGCGTATGCATGAGATGGAGGCGCATTGGGAAGATGGTATTGGCGTTGGCGTTTGGGGTTCTGTTTAAGGATTGTTGGACTTAGGGTTGGATTCAGCGAGAGCGCGAGACGCAGACATATTGAATGCGAATGTGATACCTTGAAGATGTTGTATGCTATGCTCTTAAGGTGTGACAGTGGAGACGACAGACATAGTGGAATGAGACTTGACCCATTGGATCTTCTCACCTTGTATCATCACTTACCTGACTTGAGAAGAAAGAGATTGGGGCCTCACTGCTTATTAATCTTGATGATGAGCAGGGAGTTATTATCTATAAGAGCAAGAAATTCTTATTCTTATTCATAACCAGCAGGATGTTCTTATCCATATTTATGATTAGCAAGGACTTCTTGTCTATCAATCCTGATGATCTGGTTATTCTTAGGGTGACAGGGCGGAATGAATTCGGTAGAACAGTAGAGCTATTATTCAGAGGTAATGAGTGAGGACTTCGGGAAAAGTATTGGGAGGAATTTGGGGAGCTTTTTATTGCTGGCATCTTTTGAAGGAGACATGGGAGTTCTATTTAACTACGAACTTGTTAGACCAAAAGGTTCCAAGGGGAGTTTGAAGAGACTTTTCTCCTTCTAGTGGAAATAGAGCGGCGTCTTAAGAAGTTGCCGGAGTTACTTGTTCGAAAGAGTTAAAGCCAAGAGCAGACGTTGAAAGGGGGGCAATATGTCATCCGCACAGACCAGCAACGCGTCTCACGCATCGAAGCTCGAAAAAGCCACCCTGCTCTCACATCCATATCCAAACATGATTGAACAATTACCACTACCACCTCACAGATAATCTCGAGCCATATATGCGATGCCCATCTGCATAGAATGTCGCTATCCCGTCAAGACCCTCTACACCGAGTACTCGGGCGCAGACGATAAATCCAGCGGCCATGGAGTGCGGCTCACGGTGTGCAAGAACTGTGGCCGCTTCTGCGACAAATACGTAGAACATGACTTCGTGGTGCTGTTTATTGATTTGGTATTGATTAAGCCACAAGTAGGTCTCAGTTCATACGGCTTATGAAGCAATTGCTGATATGCGCAGGTCTACCGCCATCTTCTGCACAACACATTGATGCGAGATCATGATCAGTTTGATGTAATTCACTCTTTCATTCTTCTAGTTGAGCCTTGCTGATCAAACATAGCCCTCCATCATCCGCCTCGGCGTCCTGCTCCTCCTCTTCGACGTCTACCTCACATGGGCCCGCATCGAAAAGCAAACGTGGAGAGACTACGCGGCCGCGATCCAAGAAACCAATAATCCTGAATTCCTCCGCCTCGCTCAGCAGCCCATCGTCTTCCAATACGTCTTCTTCCTCGTTCTCTGCGCTGTCTCGACACTCTCTTTTCACCTCTCTATACGCTTCCTCACGTCCTCACCACTTTCACCGTTGGTTTTGTTTGGTTTTATACCACGGTACTCGCGCCCTAATTCCGTCAGCACCGCACTGCTGGTCTCTTCATCGACGAAACTGTTTCCGATTCTGATGGTCATATGGGAGTATGATGTGCCTGCGGCGGCAAGATCATTGGGTTGGGCGGTGGTTGCGAATAATGTTGAGGCGTTGAAGATATTGCTGGATTGTGGGTATGGGACTGCGGCTATTTTGGCTACGGTGGGAGCCATTAGTAGATGGATGGTCGGGAGAGGGATTCTGTGGGTAGTAGGTTTGCATGGTGTTGATACGGTTGGCGATT
The DNA here is from genome assembly GCA_001625345.1 of Cairneyella variabilis. Taxonomy (NCBI): domain Eukaryota; kingdom Fungi; phylum Ascomycota; class Leotiomycetes; order Helotiales; genus Cairneyella; species Cairneyella variabilis. Next base: position 9,270 of record AYLM01000173.1, on the reverse strand, counting down.
CGGGGGTTGCAGCTGATGGGAAGGCGTTATGGGCTTTGGTTGAGCTGGGCAGGGAATGGGGTGGGAGGTTAGGACTTGGTTATGGATAGAGGGTTGATATTTGCGGCCAATTTTATACCATTTCCTTGCCTCTTTGAATTATCTCTTACTGCTTGCCTTGCAATGTCCAAACTGAAGCTTTTGGCAGGAGTAATAATATGCCCAGGATCAATTCAACAGGAAAGCCAGAAGCACCAAATGAGTCAGGCCGAAACTGGATCTGCCTCTAAATTATTCTCTTCTCTGATGACTGAGTTCTGAAATCATCCATTCCGTACCCATATACACGACTTCTGCAAGCCCAACGATAGAACCTGTAATTCTGCCTGGACCGTCAACGCCTAAAATGTACACCTGACAATGTGTCCTTCGTTACTGTCCCTCTATCGTTGATGCCGTTCGTCCCTCGCTTGTTCTCTCCACCCGTCTTCAATTGTCGTGTATGGCATCTGCTCGGAGACCGCCACGCCGGGGAATGATGAGTGGGTGCCATTGTGCCAGGAATGTAATTGCTGGAAGGAAGTAGTAAGTATTTTGATGCCGATTATTGGGGGAGGAGAGGGAGAGCTCACCCCACATGATGTAGCAACTTGCGAAGGAGAGGATGAGGGAGCTTCGCCAGATTCTGTGGATGTATTAGCCTAGCTCCAGGTGGATAGAAACAGAGAAGGATTTGACAGTTCGGCAGATCGAAGAGAGAAGAATAGCATACGTTTGTGTTTCGCCCTTAGGTGCGAAGAACCATCCTGCCAGGCAAGCAAGGACGACTACCACGAGGCCGATGATGATGCTCCAGCTATTGAGGATGATATGTTAGCTGACATTTTCCTCTGGGGGAATGGGACAGATTTAGGGACTATTCGAGGAGTTGCATACCCGTTCGCCATATTGGTGAGTGTTCTTGGAGCTTGTGTTATAGCTTGGAGAAGCGATCCATGGGAAGCGCTTCTTACGATGCGCTTCATGGGATGCGGTCCACGGCAAGCTTCGATGCTTAGTAAGCACGTCCTTGGGCAAATCTCACTCTCTTTTTCGGAACTTGTGAACTACAGCAAAACTCTGCACATGAACATTTTCACTTCTTTGAATTTTCTCTAAGTTCTAGTGATTCTCATCTAAGTTCTCAATTCCTCACTTCTCGTTCTCGAATTTCAATCCTGCTTCCTGTCTCACAGCTCCGTAAATCGAAGCAATATCTCCCTTTTCGCCTTTATGTTTCTTAACTTGCTCAAGATGAGCATCCACAACCTCGATATCCTTTAGTCGCGTCCCTGCGGCCTTTGCCAAATTCATGGCGTGTCTTGCATCCTTCCTTGCAAGATCAGCTGCGAATAATGGCTCCTCCCGCTTGTGGTAATCGCCGGACAGCATTCTGGTGCTGTATGCCGTGTAAGGACCAGGGAACATAGCTTCGATGAACTGATGGAGGTTTTCGGTGCCCAAACCTGACTTCTCAGCCAAGACGTGACCTTCTGAGAGAGTCTCAACCATGTTCAGGACGAAGGTGTTTCCGATGACCTTCAACAGTGTTGCCTTTCCTACGGATTGTCCTCCCAAATCGACGTTTGCTCTGCCAATGACGCCCTTGGTGTATGCCTTGGCCTTCTCAACGCTCTCCTTTGGTCCAGCGAGCACGCAGACGAGTTGACCATTGTCTGCCATAGCAGGAGCTCCAAAGACTGGGCATGCTACAAACTCGGCTCCAGCCCCGGTAAGTTTCTTGGCCAGACCTTCAGTCGTTTCGGGATGAACAGTCGAGCAGTCGATAAACAATTTACCCTTAACATTACCCTTCACAGCAGTATCGATGGTGTCATTGATTGCAGCATCGTCGCCTACACAGGAGAAGATAATGTCCGACTTCGAGACAGCTTCGTCAATTGAGGAGGCAACAGTGGATTTGCCGGACGGGAAAGTCTTGCTGAGGTCTTCGGCTCGCTTCTTGGTTCGGTTGAAGATTATGAGGGGCTTGTCAAGGTTGCCTTTCTCGACGAGATTCTTGCACATTCCCTTTGGAAGCAGTTAGTTGAATGTTGCTCCGGATGTGGAGGGGTAACGCTCACTCTGCCCATATTGCCTAGGCCAATCCATGCCAATTGAGGTGCCATCTTGTCTAAGATTCTACCAGACCACTTGGAATATCACTTAAGAGAATGGAAAATGAATCTACGGAGGGGCAACATGCAGCTTTTATTCATGGCGAGACGGCCCGTCCGGAATTTCGTCGATAAAATTATACCCGAGTGAGGTGATATCATACGTATGCCGGTGGGGATGCTGATTAAGGACGTTGCGTTCTGCTACTGAGATATCTTTCACTGTAAACTCAATCTACTGCGCAAGCGTCCTCCCTCCCAATTATCTTCTCCCTTCATGTCTCTTTCAAGTAAGGACGTTCAACAACAATGAGCTTATCGATAAGAGCTAGGCCCAATCCCGGTGAAATAAATTCCTCTTGCAGCAAACCTCCACTTCCCCACATGACCAGCTAGGTTACAATAAATCCCGCTGCGCGACCATTACTCTGTCAATGGTTATTTCAGAGATAATATCATTCCAATATGCACCATGAATTTACAAAGTACAGCCTTGAAAAAGGGCAAACAAGTGGTTGGTCATAATGTGAGTCACCTCGGTTTTAGCGGTCAAGACCTCTCTGATTTTGGTAGATTCAATCATGGGCAAAGTGCAGGAGACCCAATGGATATACACAGGATACGTATGGCGATGGTGCAAGATGTTATGGCACGGAAAGGGGAGCATCGAGTCAATTGAGGGAGGAATTGGCAAAGGAGCATGTGAAAGACCTCTCGAACCAGCAGAAGGCCAAGAAAGAGGCAAGGGCTCTGGAAAAGGTGCAAAGCCCATTGCGGAGGTTTCTACTCTGCTGACATCTGCCAGGACTTTTTCAGGTCAGTTCTGGGATCTTCTGCCACCAAACGAGAAGCAAAGTCCTATCTTCAACGCTTCACCCCTTCCAACAAACCAACGGCAACCTCGAAATCAGCGGTATCTACCGAACAAAAGCCACAAATATCCAGGAATGGAGTCAATCTCGGAGGATTCTATGGACCGGTCGCGGTGGAATCGAGTCCCGAATTCGTGCAACAACCCGAAAAGGCAGCCAAGCTTGTTACAGTGCCACAGATTCATGTAGCACTGGTCAAAGTCAGAGCTCCTCAGACATGGAGTAACGAAACACTTAACGGAGTTGGACGAACATTGTCACAATTAGGAAGGTTGGGTTTGATCAGTGTTGTGGTAGTCGATTGCGACGACAAGATTGGGCCAGTGGAGATCCAAGCTTTAAGTTCTAGCTGGAGAGAGCAACAGACAGAACAAGCAAATCGAATTGTGGCAGCAATTGATGCAGATGGGAGCCAAAGAGCACGGCTCATTGACAATGTCATTGGAGTATCTGAGAATAATTCAATGGCCGCGTTCGACCCACTTCAATTGCATGTCACACTCCGAAAATTGTTGATAACCCCATTGAGACGAGGTGTCATTCCAGTCATTCCTTCAGTTGGCTATACCGATACAACTCAGACCGCAGTACCCGTCTCTGCATCGGATATTGTCCGAGCTCTCACGAGAGAGCTCGCTGGAATCACCTCCAAGCATTTACCCGATGAAGACCCAAATGCCGTCAGGGAGCGGATACGAGCTCTTCGAGAAGATGTGTCACTCGATAGGTTAATCATTCTGGACCCCCTTGGAGGTATTCCAAACTCTGATAGACCCAACGGCTACCACGTTTTTCTCAATATGGAACAGGAATATCAGCCCGCCAAGGAAGATCTACTTAGGGGTATGCAGCCAGAGATTGATGAGATGTCTCTCCAAAATGAGGTCAAGGAGGCTCCAACAACCGACCTCGGATCGAGCAATCCATTTTCGAAATTCGTGGAAAGCGAGTTTGGCGGGCCACGGCCCCCTACAAAGCCAAGCCTCCAGTCAAGAAGCAGGCAGAAAGACAAACCTGAGAATTGGAATCATTTACGGAACCTTGATATGGTCCGCTCAGTATTGTCAATACTACCGCTAAGTTCCTCGGCTCTGTTGACCACGCCAGAGGAGGCTGCAAATTCAGGTAAAGATACACCGTTCCAGGCAGCCAGAGTTGGAACTCGACGACACCGAAATCCCCTCATCCACAATCTTTTAACAGACAAACCTGTTTTCTCATCCTCTCTGCCTGTCGGTCGGCTTGGCCAGCAAAAATCGACAGCCGAGCCAGTCTCTCCAGCAGAGAGCATCACCCCGACTACGTTCGCGAAGCATGGAATGTCGGTAACGATCTTTCCAGATCCACGCGTTACTCCTTGGGAACCACCAGCTCCAGACAAACCTAGCCTGAGTCTCACCGATTCTCATATTGACCTTCCCCGCCTAGTGCACCTGATCGAGGACTCATTTGGCAGAAAACTCGACGTCAAGGACTACTTGAAACGAGTCAACGGCCGTATTGCAGGAGTGATAATAGCAGGAGAATACGAGGGCGGTGCCTTACTGACATGGGAGACGCCGCCCGGAGTCAAGGACGAAGGATCACCAGAGAACAGAGCAAGAATGGTTCCATACTTGGACAAATTCGCTGTATTGAGACGAGCTCAAGGAAGCGGAGGAGTCGCGGACCTTATCTTCAAAGCCATGGTTCGGGATTGTTTTCCAAATGGCGTAGTGTGGAGGAGCCGCAAGAACAATCCTGTGAATAAGTGGTACTTCGAGAGGTCGAGAGGGACTTGGAAATTGCCTGATACGGGATGGACTATGTTCTGGACGACGCCGGAGTTGAGCATGGATAAGCAACTTTTCCTGGATTATGAAGGCGTTTGTAGAGGGATTGAACCCTCGTGGGCTGATAACAAGCAGGTTTTGGACTGAGATAGGAAAAAATATAAAAGTTTAACGGAGTCCTTGACGACGCAATATGTGCTCTTTGGAATCACGATCGAGGATGAAAGATTGCCCTTTTGGGACATTTTAGGGGACTTGCCTTCCGCATGCAAAAGGAGTTTCTGATTTGACCGAAAGTGAACCAATTGACTTCAACTCGTAAGGATGCCTGACTTGAATCCTGTCGTCTATTTATAATTCGAGTTCTGTAATACGCCACATGCCTCTCAAATCGGGCTGATTTCGGTGTCTGTCACGTGAAAGCTTCCAAGGATCCTGGTTACGACGCTGCTAGGCGATACGATCAATCTACCTTCAACGAAGCTCGAGACAACCTCCTTCGAAAACAAACAAACAACTTCCAAATTCTCCTTTCATCATCCACGCTCGCTCCCTCTACCGCCATCATGGATAAAGTCTCAGCATTTGGCAAGAACTTCACGTAAGCCTGAGTCCCAGGGAAACATGCCAACATCGGCAGCTGTTTATCTGTCTGCCTTGGAGCTATACTGAATGCTGATTATTATTTCACAGGGCCTCGTTCACTCCTTTCGCTGCCCGCACACAGCAATATGTGAAGGAACAGCTTGGACAGGCTGAAGATAAGGTCAGGAATAATTCTAGATGTTGGCGCATGGCAGACTACTGATCTTCCGTCTCCAGACCCAGCTTCCTCCGGACTACATTGAGTTGGAAAAGAGAGTCGATGCCTTGAAGCAGGTTCATCAGAAGATGCTGCAGGTCACGTATGTGTTCAATTTCTTCCGTTTTTTCTTATTCAAGTGTTTCTCCTTGCTAACTATCGTCGTCTTGCAGTTCTCAATACTCCCACGAAGCCTACGATTACCCTGCAAACATCAAGGAGAGTTTTGGTGACCTTGGCCGCACTGTCAGCGAGAAAGTACACCTCTTATCGACAGCTACCTCCCCTGCCGAAGCCCAAGCTGCCCTCACTGCTCCTCCATCCGCCAAGCCCCAACCGAAGACCTTCAACCACGCCATCGCCCGTGCTAGTCTGGCCAGTAGCCAACTCCTCCAACAACAACACTCGGGAGCTGGAGAGGACCCTCTTGCCACCGCATTGGAGAAGTATGCTTTGGCTAGCGAGCGTGTCGGTGAGGCTAGACTTGCCCAAGACTCGCAGATCCAGAGCCGCTTCCTTGCAGGCTGGAGCACAACGCTCAACACGAACTTGATGTTTGCGACCCGTGCCCGGAAGAGCGTTGAGAACTCGAGACTGCTGCTCGATGCTGCGAAGGCTAAGTCCAAAAACTCAGGATGGAAGCTGCCGGGTCAGGCTGCGAAGGCTGAGGCTCATGAGGAGAGCGAGGCCAGCGAGGAGGCTAGAGTTGAGATTGAGCAGGCTGAGGATGAGTTTGTCGGCCAGACAGAGGAGGCTGTTGGCGTCATGAAGAATGTGCGTATCAGAGTTAATGGCTGCTTGAGATTTACTGACAGGATCAGGTACTTGATACCCCGGAGCCACTCCGAAACCTCGCCGACTTGATTGCCGCACAACTCGAGTTCCACAAGAAGGCATATGAGATTCTCAGCGAGCTTGCGCCAGTCGTCGACGGCCTGCAAGTCGAGCAAGAAGTACGTCGCTCAGAAGCTTTCTCTGCTTTATAGGTCTAGGTTGCTGATGAAGCATGTTTTTCTGCAGGCCAGCTACCGCAAGAGCCGTGAGGGTGCGTAGATGATGAGTATGCTCTGACTGAATGGGGTCGCAGGAGACACAAGAATCCTTTTCGTCGACGAGAAGCAGTGATCATTTGTTCTGATGTTTGAGAGAGGAGTGGGCTGGAAGCTGGAGAGCGGACCTACATCATGCGTTCTGGTTCGGACCTACCTTTTTCTTTGGGTGTTGTCAGGTTTATTCGAGTCAATCGATGATATTCCCCATTTGCATCTCTTGCTACTGGATCTCATTGTCCTATTTTTACCTCCAGGGGTTATTAAAATTATTCAGGTGCGGTAATCATTACTAATTGGCCGTTGCGACGAGAACACAAAATGGCCTATCTTCCCACGATAATCAATATCTTCAAGTGAAGCTTTACCAAATCAATTCGATGCACAACATCAAGGATGGTGGCCGGGGTGGCGGATAACGGGATGGCTTTACCTCTTTCGCTCAAGTTTGCAGCCGTTGTGCTCCACCCCGGAAGTCCTTGTTACCCGCGAATGAGAGGCCCTGGATTATTTCCAGGTTATCATTAATCGGTATTGCCGTGACGGGAATTTATTTGACAGGATGAACTTTCAAAGACTTCATAAATCCTGTCGTTCGCTCTTTCCTTCATCAATTGTCTCATCTCAAAATCTAGACTCAGTCTCAGCATGACATCACTGGATTTATACACTTGATCTCTCCTCTTTACCAACACTTATATGACCACACGCAATGGCCTCCGCACCACCAGCCCTCGACCTCGCCGCCGCACCCGCAGAGGATCCTCCCAAATTCCTAGACGAACAAACTCGCCCCCAATCTCCCACAATCGGTTCCGTAACAGACCATCCAATTGCACCAGACCAATTCGATCCCCGGTACTCAACTGACAAACTTGAAATATGGTCCTACTATGCGTATTATATTGGCAACAATGGATTAACGCTGTTCAATTTCGCGCCAACTGCCTTCCAGAATCTGTTGTATCAGGCGGGTGGTGATGCGGGAGTTTTAGTTTTTGCTGGGCGGTGGGTACTTTCCCTTTCTCAACATCTCATCGGATGCAATTTAAATGCTGATGCAAGTGTGATGAAAGGGAGCGAACAATCAACAGCATAGTATTGCTGTCCAATGGGATTAGTTTTGCGATTCAGATTATGGTATTTTTACTCCTTGGGAGCTTTGCTGGTATGTTGAGCCATCCTCTGGTGTTGATTGGAGATGGGGAAAGGAAGAGGGAGAGATGCTGATAGGAAGGCACAGATTTTGGCACCTGGAGACCTAACATTTTGATTGGGTTGTCTTTGGTTGCGTGGGGGATTGGGTTCGGCTGGTTGGGTGTGCATGATGCGAGCAAGTGGGAGGTGGCTACGGGGTTGTATATTGTTGGGCGTAAGCTTTCTCAATTGTGGAAGAGGAGAATTGGAACTGATGAGGCGCAGTCATCGCATATCAGACGACGTTGACGTTTTGGACTGCTGCGTAGGTGCTCTCTTTCAACAGACTCGCTATTGAATTTGATGTTGACAATTTGCAGCTTCCCGGGCCTGGCTCGCAATACTCCCGAGCTTCGTCAAAAGGCTGAAGCATATCAAGCTGGAGAGATCTCCCGAGAAGACTATGACTATGCAGATACGCTCAAGAGATCTGAGCTATCAAACATGGCTTTCTACATCCAGTCCTTGGGCGAGATAGTCATTCTGGCCATCATTGTTGGCATCTTATTCGGCGTCAACGTCAATGCTTCAACCGCGAACAACAACTGGGGCCTCTCAGTCCTCATCGCTTTCGCAACCGGCGTCTGGCTTCTCCTCGCTATTCCATGGTTCGTAAAGGAGAAGCGGAGAGCTGGACAAGAAGTAAATCTTCACTTCATCTACCCAATCCAACACTGACGTGAAAACAGATACCTCCTGGAATGAACATAATCAGCGTCGGCTTCTGGCAGCTCTACCGAGCCTGCGCTCAGATTTGGCATCTAAAACAGTCCCTCATCTACCTAATCGGCTACTTCCTCCTCGGCGACTCTCTCAACACGACCGTAACCGTCATCGGTACCCTACAAAACAGCATTGTTGCCTACAATACGCTGCAACTCACGTACCTCCTCATCGTGGGTATTGCTGCGCAGGCTGTCGGGATTTACGGCTTTTGGTGGGCACAGCGTCAATTCAAGTTGTCAACGAAAACGATGTTTAACATCGTGGCGGCAAGCATTATAGTGTTGGATGCCTGGGGCATGATCGGCATCTGGACGCAGAGGTTTGGCTTCCACCACGTATGGGAAGTATGGCTCTACCAAGTATACTACGGCCTATTCGTATGCCCTTGGTACTCATACTCGCAAATTATGATCTCAGAAGTCACGCCTAGAGGACGCGAGTTCTTGTTCTTCTCTCTGTTCAGTATTATTGGAAAGACGAGCAGTTTTATAGGTCCGCTTGTGAGTAGTGCAATCATTGATGATTCGAATGGGAATAATAGCACGCCGTTTTATTTCCTGACCGCCATTAGCGCAGTCAGTTTCCTGGTATTGGTTTTCTTTGTGGATGTCGAAAAGAGTCGAAAAGAGCAAGAGGCGTTCTTGGAAAAGGAGGAGGCGGTGAGGGATAGGATGGTGGGGAGGAGTGAGAGTGATAAGGTGGTGGAGGGGCTTGGGG
>AYLM01000172.1:0-10211 GCA_001625345.1 Cairneyella variabilis | reverse complement strand
AGATAAGATATAGGGTATGAGAACCGAACTCATGCTTCCTGAGCTCCTGCGAGAACCTGTGACTGCTAACTCCGCCGCGACTGCGTGACCTTGCGGTCAAAGCGGAATCCTGCGAAACCGCGGTTGGAGAAAGCAAGGTAACACGAGGCAGATGTCTACCACTAGACTAATCCGACTTAGTGATTTGAACATTTTGGCTTATTCTGAATGATAGACTTCATGAGCTGGACTGAGGTTCACCTTGGGAAGGTGACTACTCCGGTAAGACCTTGAGGCCTTGACCACTACAAACTCGAAGAGCCTTTGAGTGATAATTTATAACTAGATGTCTATAAGTTTGAGATATCTATGAATGCGGGAACATTTATGAACTTGAAATATCTATAAATTTGGGATGACTATAAACTTGGGATATTTAGGTTGACGTCTCCTCCTATGTGCAGTTTTAACAGTTCCTCTTGATTCACTCTTTACACTCACATCCTGGAATCCTTTGGCAATGAGCTTTTCCACTTGGACGATGATGACAGCCCCTGTACCCTTGAAGTCCAAGAGAAGGACGAGTAGCACCCCTGTCTCCTTACATGCCAAGGTGGTGGTGAAGAGTTAGGTCAAGGAGTGGGTGATTGAGCACGCAGTAAGGGTGGCAGAGAAGCGTGACAACGTAGTAAAATTGCGCTAAAAGGCTCTAAAGCGTTCACAAGTGGCAAAATGATGTAAGAACATCATTCTTCTGCTCTTGATCTCTAGAATCTTGTAAAGTTATCATTTTTACACCATAAGCTAATTAAAAGAGCTTAAAACTTGATATTTTGGAAGGAGACTCTAGCACTCGTGTTGGGATTCTGCCTCTTGAGTACATACACGAATTGGGTAGTTGAGAGGCGGTGCATTCAAGGCAGAATAGGACACAGCGGTTGCAGAACAGAATTCTTCCGTGCTTTCCTAATTTCAGCTTCTTAAGACGTCTGCTGGACCGCACAGAAGAAAGGCCACGTTCTGCCACCACTCGCCTTCAAGGCTGCGCAATGTGTTCCTCCTTCTGCATCACAGAAGCCTTCATCTCATCTATGCAGCCTCTCGTGTATCTCAGTCCCGCCATTCGTCATTCGCCGCAGTATGCTACAAGTCCCCACCGACTACTTCACCGTACGCTTTATCCCATATATCATACCACTCATGTCTCCTGTTCTACCCTTCATGTCTGGAGTCATGCCATGCGGCAACAACGTCAACGCTGCTATAGCATGCAACCGTTCTTTCTGATCACCTTGTCTACAGCAAGCACGGCTGAGAGACATCAATTCAGGTACCATCGCTCATCTGAAATTTGAAGCTCGGCTTAAGCATAGAGTAAATTGCGAGGTGTATGGAAGCGGTGAATTCCAAAAACGTCTGAATATGATGATATTTCCTTGGTATCCCTACTCGACATCACAAAACAGGTAACCCCCTCGCCCTCCTCTCATCCTCAATCTTCTTCGCCTCCACCCTAGCCAAGAACTCCTGCCTTGACTTATACGCTCCCTTACTCTTACCCGCTGCATCCAACTCATCAGCAATACCCTCCTTATCCACAAAGCCCGCCCAATCCATCGCGCTCTTCTCCACTGTATTCAGCTTCTTCTCCTTGCCCGTTACACCAACCAACTTCAAATCGCTCTCCTTCCTTACCCCAAAATGAAGATCCGTTCTCACTGGCAGTCCTTCAACTACGGGTTCGAAAATCGACCGCCGAGCTTTCTTTGGAGGCCGCTTGGGCTTGATGAATGGATCTGAGGGAGCTTCTTCTGTTGGAGCAGTGGTCGAGGCATCAGGTTGCGAGGCAAGGAATAGTTTGCCCTCTGCTGAGTTCCGCGGCACTAGCTTTTGTTCCGTGTGTACCTTGCCAGCAAAATTATATGTTCGTTTAATCATGATCATCGCATCGGGGCCATCGCTCAGAGTGCTTGGAGATCTTGAGACTTTCCTCGCTTCTTGTATCCTCTTTGCCTGTGGACTCGTGGGTCCTGTCGGTGATAGTAATGTTTTGGGCTCGATTGAAGGTTTAGCTTGCGTGCTTGTGCTGTTGCTCGTCTTGCCGGTTAACATAGCGGCCCAGACAGCATCTACATCAATCGTCGCAGCAGCCGTATTTACGAGGGGTTTGCGCTCGACTTTCTCCTGCGCTCTCATACTCCTTGTCTTAATCAAACCCCCTTCACCACCTTCATCATCATCCACTTCCCCTTTCCCCTTCTTCTTTCTCCTCTTCGCGCCTTTCTCAATAATGGCCTCATCGCCCGAGTTCTCAAAGCCTAGATCCTCGGACTCCTCATCCTGCCGTTTGCGCTTCTTGCCTGGCTTCTCTTTTACATCTGTGATGTCCTCAGTCTCCGATTCATCGTCCGAGGATTCGCCATTCTCGTTTTGTGCTGGGACGGCATCGGGGGCGAAATCGGAGTCTTCTTCGGATGCATAGTCGGAGTCGTCTGGTATTATTTCGGGAGGCATGGTTGGGATGGGTGTTGTTGAGGTGAGATGTGTTGGAAGTGAATGTTCATTTTCGCGACGGATGAGGTTCATGATCAGCCTTGTCGCTAAAGGAATTCGCGCTAAAATGACGGGGGTGTGAGAGTGGAGACTTGGGACGGGGGTAGAGTAGGTAGACCTTCTTGAGAGCGTCATTTTTGAAAAGAGGATTTGAAAGTATCCGAACAGTACGTGCAGGCCCATATGAGTAGATCGTTCTATCCTTTTAAATTATGTTTTCCAAGTCCCGCGATCACCTGCCTTCTATCAACCTCAGCCTTGTACAATTCCATAACTTGACTGCTACCCCAGCGATGATTCATCTCACACTTGCGATAGAAATAGAAAGCTTCGTTTTCAGGGACAGAAAATTGATTTGTGTGCGGTACTGAAAGTGTCAAATGCGATCGAATATATTCGGTTCTACCTGCCACTTGCAGCTATAAACTGCTAAGCGAGCTCGATAGGGGGCAGCGGCAACAGCGATCCATTCGAGGACCTCGAGGAGAGAAGATTGGCAGTACAATAATTTCATTCTATCCTTAGTAGGCAATTCTGCAGCAGAAAGTTGTTCCTTTATTGTCTGTGTATAATGACCAATTCACCGCTTCCATTCTGCTTTCTGCTGCTGGTACTGTGAGTAAATCTGCCGCCCGCGGTAGCTATCACACGTGAATGGTAGAAAGGTTTGGAGAAATCGATTTTTCAAACTCATCTAATTTCACCCAAATCGTAAAATAAACCATATTACCATACCCAGCAAAGCAAGAGCAGAAGAATGGTGTGCTCTTTCGAAATGTTAAGTGGCCTTGAAGCCCGCTGGACTTTGCCACCTACTAATGCTCGTAAGAATAAGTATTGCTTCTCCGGTGAGAGCGCTGAAGTAATGATACCTGTATTCTACTGTTCGAGATAGACATCACCTTCTTGACTATGAGCGTGAATTGCTCCTATCAAGACTTTTCTCTTGCCGGTAGCATATATCTCAGACGCTAGCCTTCCTAGGGATACGTTGCCACTTTGATGAGAGCAAGTAAGTCGTTGTGAAGATGCAGCTCGGACCCCACCTCATGAAGGAATCCACGAGAAGCTTGTTGGCGATATCTTTGAAGGCAGCCAGCGCCATACGAACTTATGTCTTCAGTTCCAAATCTGACATTACCAAACAAAACTCTACCATGGGACAACAAACAATGATGTTAGTTCGGCGTAGTATTCGCTACATATAGTACAGAAGCGGGGTGAACAAAGGTTCCAAGCGGGGGAAGGGAGGGCATTTCGATTCGAGGTTGCAGCGAGCTTGAGTCAATGTCAACGACATGTTGCAGTAGCATGCGGAAGTTTATCCCCCGAGGAATAATTAGGAGAGATCGCCGAAGGGTGGGAGCCATTCTCGAAGAATTCCAAATGGACGTGAAGGATAGTGGTTTGCAGATGTTGGTACTGTATGCAGTGTGGCTACTTCGTACTTCGTATTTCGGAGAAAGCGGAGCCACTGCGAAGATTCCAGTCGCCGATGATCATCGTGCCGAATTCCCAGAATCTGGACAACTTATCAATTCGACATGTTTTGAGGGAAGTCAAATAGGAAAGCGATGTTCCGCTTGAGGCCCGGGAATAGCAACACCCGAACGCCTGCAGAGCGGGCCAAATTGCTACAGTATCTCAGCGTCGACGGGTATTTCCCATCCTTGATTGCTCTGTAAAGATTCTTTTGATTTTCAGCTTCTTGTGTCTCCTTAGAGCCAATTGAATTTGCCCTTCAGGTTGCGGGTGAGCGGTTGATAGCTGCCTCGAAGTAAGCTTACAGACACAAGACGAGGCGCTCGGCTGCAGACGAGGCGTCTGAGACAGCGTTCCAGAATAAGGTCACTACAGGCGCCACGAGCTAAAGGCGGTTAGGAGATAACCTTGATCTGATCATCAGCACTTCAACTGGTCCATCTGAAGATTGCGGTAATGGAATCATTCGCCCTAGCCACATTCTTCGCAAGTGTAGAAGCAACATAGTAAAGTTCATCAACAGAAACATCCGGAAAGTAAGCTGCATTTCGCCCCCATGCAGTCAGTCTAGCAACGTGGTTCTCTGACTCCTGAGTGGCGCTCTGACATCGGGATGAAGCAAGCCGAACACTGTTGCAGTTTTATATCCCTGTGAGGATCCTTACCCGCCCAATAGCCGTCTACCTATTGTCCTTAGCCCCGCTAGGGACTTATCCACTCTCTAACCTTGTGCCAGCCTTGTATCTAAATGCGGGTCACTAATGATGGCAGTTCTAAGTGGGAGGCGTCGAACTGACGGTAGGTGTGTTTTGGATCTCTCTTTCTTTTCTTCTTTACTCTTTCTGAAATTATTTAAAAAGTCGTGTCATAGTGTTCTTGTGCTTTTTTGGAAAGTACGAGATCAATCGCGAGTGTGCAGTCAGGATGGTCGGAATCATTGTCCTCGCGGTCTTGGTGGTCTTGTTGTACGTGGTAACTCGAACGCTTCTTAAATTGCAGAGCAACGCACAGAAGGCGAAGAAAACTGGGCTTCCATACATTTTGAGCCGTAAGTCAAGAAATCTGTCCTCCAGGGGCTTCACTGTTAGTCTAGCCACTGTGTTGACATGACCAGCTTTCCCGCCAATTGGATACTTCTGGATGTTTTTGGGCGATATCGTGGGACCTTTCATCAAGAAGATCCCAGGCGTCGAAAACCAGGAATGGATTCCGTATGTTGCTCTTAATTTCGAATGCGACGAATGCTAATATATTCAGGTTTCTCGATCACCAAAACTCATGGACCCAACCCCGCGTCGCAGAAGAGAAATTCGGCGACACCTTCCTCCTCGTTACACCACAGATGATCTACTTGAAGACCTCGAATGCCGAGCTAGGATACCAGATCGCAACCCGCCGCGCGGATTTCACGAAGCCAATCGAAGGGTACAAGCTTGTGGACCTGTTTGGACGTTCAATTCTTACACAGGAGGGCCAGGAATGGCGGCGGCACAAGAAGATCGTTGGTCCTAGTTTCTCGGAAAAGAGCAACAGGCTCGTATTTGAAGAGTCTTTGAGACAGGCTGAGGGTATGGTTAATTTGTGGGCTTCGAATGGTAGCAATACGACGGTGGAAATGAAGGTCGAGAATGCTGCTGTTGATGCCGCTACTCTTAGTCTGCATGTCATTTGCGCTGCTGGATTCGGAGTACCGCAATTGTGGCCAAATGAGACGGGAGAGAAGCTGCAAGGCAAGGGTGTTCCTGGCTTCAGTGATGAGAATCTTCAGGGAAAGCACTCTTTGTCTTTCAAGGGCGGTTTGACTACACTATTACACAACCTGCTGTGGTTCTTGGCTTTTACACCGTCAACGCTGGGTAGGTTCTCTAGTCGACTATTTCTTTCGAGATGCTAATTTTGTGACAGAGAAATTGCCATTCAAAGCATCCAACAAAGCATACCGAGCATTTTATGAGTGTAAGTCTTATTTCGAAGAGCTTGTGGACATCAAAAAGAAGCAGCTCAATGCCGGAGAAACGGACCAGGGGACAATGGATTTGCTGGGTAAGCTACCTTGCTGAGTTATGAAAACAGCAATCTGATATAGTCTAGGTCCCATGATAAAAGCCAACTATGAAGAGCTCCCTGCAAACGAAAAAAGAGATACGAAAGCTACGCTCTCAAAAGAGGAGATCCTTGGCAATGCTTTCATCTTCCTCTTTGCTGGCCATGAGACAACCGCAAATCTCATCCATTTCAGTTGTCTCGAACTTGCCATCAAAACCCCTACTCAACAGCACTTACAGTCCGACATTGATAGCATTGTCGGCAATAAGCCTACTTCAGAATGGTCCTACTACACCGATATGCCTCGCCTGTACAACTCCATGGTTGGAGCCGTGATGCACGAGCTCCTACGAGTCGTTCCGGCTATTCCCAATGTCCCTAAGAGAACGACTGGAGACCAGGTCATAACTATGGACGGAAAGCAAATCACCATCCCAGATCAAACATTTTTGCATCTGAATATCATTGGAACGCACCTGAACCCAAGATATTGGCCCGAAGAGCCTACAGAATTTATCCCCGAGCGTTGGCTCCCAGGATTCAGAAGCGCAGCAGCTGTTCAAAATGGATATGCTGCTACTGAGGTGAAGCAGACTGTGGTCGAAGCAACAGACGGCCTCGAGACGGCTTCTTTTGAGACGTCGGGCTCTGCCTCGCTATACAAGCCAGGTAAGGGCGAGTACCTACCATTCTCGGAAGGTGCACGGGCTTGTCCTGGTAGAAGATTCGCGCAAGTCGAGGCCACTGCGGTTATTGCTGCGATCTTCCAAAAATACAGTGTTGAACTGGATGTCAGCACGTGGGCGAGTGATGAGGAAGTTTCCAAGATGAATAAGGAGCAGAGGAGAGAAGTTTATCAGAAGGCGATTGACAGGGCGAAGAACTACATATCGAGAGCGGAACAGCTTATTACACTGCAATTGAGAGCTGGAGAGAATGTCCCCATCAGATTCGTGTCGAGAGATCAAGAGAGGTTCTTTGGATGCTGTTAGAAGAGCGAATTGAGGTTAGATGAAATGATGGGATATATCAAGGAGGGGCGTTTGGATGTGCCTTTGATATTCCCCAGACTGTATAGATATAGTCTTGTATGAGAAAAGTATACATGATAATGGAAACTCTCCAATTAAGCTTGAAGGACCTCATGTTCGCATGTGATTGTAAAAAGTACCTGGCATTTGTGGGAGTGGAGCCTCCGAACCACGCCCACTGGTGAGAGCTCCCCCTGCTTATCAGACTCCAGCATTCTCATCGATAAATCCACCAACAATGTGGTGTCTGCCAGCTGTGCCTGCATCTTCCAACCTAAAGCAGGTTTTGTGGATATAGGTACACCTGTTCGTGCCTGGCCCTCATTCTTTAGGTTGTACACTCCTAATATGGTTAATCTTATTTGTTGGTCTGTCTCGAAGCTGAAAGTGCAGGTCGTACTACCTGATTGCTTGACCAATTGCGACTGAATGGAGTAGAGCTGCTCATGAATCATAAGAGGGAAGATTCCCATCTCAGCAAATACATACAGAAGCTTCACTTTACCGGAAGAGCGGTTTCAGTGTTCCTGTCTAACTTTCATCACCAACAACCCTGCTCCTGCATCTCGCGTCATCAGCGCCGGCCCTCCGCGTTTCGCTCCCAAGAATCGCACATCAACCTTTTTTCCAACCTCCTGTCGTCGCAGCGCCAGAATGGCGGAGGACACTCCGCCTGCAAAGGCTGCATCGCCATCGCCAGCTCCTCCTCGGCGAGCCCTGACTCTCGACGAGTCTGCGCAATTCCGGCATCGACCTCCCACGAACCGGTTCTCCACAGGAATTGACGCCCATGCTCCGAAGCCAGGCATTCGTCGCCGGAGCTCCAACTTCTCGGATTACAGTTTGCGGGAAGCGAGAAAGAGTTTCCAGGACTCGACCGATGATCTCCTGCTCCCGAAGCCAAGTGCTACGGGCGTAGAACCGCAGAATGATTCTTCCCCGTGGCATTCGGCGCCCTTGGCGTTTGCGCTGTTGCCAGCGCTGGGTGGCATGCTATTCACAAATGGGAGCTCGATTATTACAGATATAATGCTTTTGGGACTGGCGGCGATCTTCTTGAACTGGTCTGTAAGGTTGCCTTGGTAAGTATCCTGACCATGGATCTGGTGGCGTTATTAATGGTTTCCTAGGGACTGGTATCACTCGGCGCAGAGAATACGAATAAAGGAAGAATACAATGGAGACACTATAATCAGCGAGGAGAGCGAGGATGATCCATTGAGCTTCTCGCAAGCTACGTTGGACGAGGTACCAGAAGATGAGCCTGCAGGGCCGTCTGAGCCGATGCATAAGCCCATTCGACGACTCCCTGCTCACGAAGCTGCGACGAATGAACTATATACACATGAGATACTTGCACTTCTCTCATGCTTCCTTTTCCCTATATTTGGTGCTTACTTGCTACATACCATCCGATCACAGTTGACGAGACCTTCAGAAGGCTTGGTCTCAAACTACAACTTGACGATCTTTCTACTTGCTTCCGAGCTTCGACCCATGGCGCATCTTGTCAAGCTCATCAGATCGAGGACGTTACATCTCCAGCGAGTGGTTAACTCCAACCCATACGATTCTGTGAACGGTAATGCTGTACACGGTGACGTGAAAGATCTCATTCTAAGAATAGACGATCTCGAAGCTCGACACTCGATTGCTGATGCTCCGTCGAGCTCAGAGCCAACGCTGAGTGGCAAGCAGTCACAAGTCCTCACAACCGAAGTTCGACGAGCGCTACAGCCTGATCTCGATGCTCTCAACCGCGCTGTGCGACGATATGAGAAACGGGCAACTCTGCAAGCATTCCAGACGGAATCAAGACTACACGATCTAGAGTCACGGCTCAACGATGCTATATCTCTAGCTGCTGCTGCTGCACAGAATGGACAGCGCCAGCGAGGGTTTGCAGGTTTGTTGTTTGAGTGGATAGCTGCTGCAATCCTGTTGCCTCTGCAAGCATTTACTGCGCTAGCAGCTCTCCCATTCAAGACGACGATGGCTCTATTCTCCTTTGGCAAGTCCAAAGTCGTAGGCCAACAGCAGCCGGAACGAGGCCGTAAGTCGGCGAATGGCAAACACCCTTCGCATCCCCGAGTTGGAGACAGACTCCCGGGCAGAGTGGCTAAGAAGTAACGAAATTTCTAATGTGTAGTATTCGCGAAGGATGAGACGACTTGCGGGAGGCAGGTTTAGGGATCGGAGTTCAGGACGCTCTTTTACTCTCGGCGTAGAGGGAAAGGAAAGAGGGCAAAACACGGTATTCCCTGTATAATCACGGTTTGATTGGTTTTGTTGCTTGCAGTCGTTGTTAGTCTCAATGATCTGACATTCCACTTTTCTTTCCCGCTCCCTTTTTCTTCGATATCTCCGTCCCGAATGGGTGCTGTGATGTATTTTCTTAGGATCAGTCAACGTCAACAGTCAGCGAGTTTCGCATTCGTATCCTGCAGAAGATGCCGAGGCGCCGTCCGATAGCCTATTGCATCTACCCCACCTCCCCGAATGAGCTTCATTTACCCCACTAGGCAACCACGTCTCGCAATCGCCCGCTATTGCTCACCTCAAGGTTGTTCTTCTCCTTGTTCTTGTGCAAAATACCGATCAAAAGTTTCCGAGTGCTGCTTCTATAAGTAGCTCGGGGACAATTCTTTTCTTTACCTCACAGGGTTTTTGGACAAGAGAACGGAAACAATGCCTCTAACTTCGGACCTCAGCCTCGCGGCAGACAAATTCGACCCCGCGTCTCACTCGGAGCAATCGAAGAAATTGAACGCTCATCTCACTGATATTTTGGAGAAGGGTGCCAAATGGTACGAGGTTCGTCTGCCAACGTTTGCTTTCCCTCTCATGTTTCAATCGTCCATCCCAATCCTCGATGCAGTCTCTAACCAAGAGATGTGCCCCAGGTCGGAGCCCCCAAATACCGCCAGATGCGCTGGGAAGGCAAGACCGTTTTTCCGCCGCCAAAGATACTAGAAAAAGGCGTGAACTTCGAGATTCCGAGTCGAGATTCAGGCAGAGGCATACCGTGCAGGGTTATGTTTCCGGAAAGCAGGAAGAGCGAGCAGGAGAGGAAGGGGTGTAAGGGCGTGGCGATGCATTTCCATGGGGGTGGGTGGGTTC
>AYLM01001094.1:0-37981 GCA_001625345.1 Cairneyella variabilis | reverse complement strand
TTCAGGCTTATTGCGATCCCTCCTATTGCCCTCTAGCACTCTTGCTATTACAAAAGACTTCCTGTAGCCACTTTATCCCATATGCATTATTTGTTTAACCATTAGGCGTAGAGCCAAAGAACAAATCGTCTTGCTCTTCTAACTCCTTTACCCAAGTGTCCTAAAGGTCTCTAAACTTCCCTTTATATAGTAGAGTCGCTGGTATTCGTTTGCCGAGGGCGGAGACGCATATAATAAGTGTAATGAACTCCCAGTTCCCATCTTATGTTAATTAGCGGCATCTGCCTACCTCGTATGCCTCTCGGGACATAATCCTGCGCATTTTGCTCCCTATTCCTATTAAGAATCCCTTCTCATCGACATTATATGTGTTGTCTATAGTGATATTGTATTCGTTTATAGCTTCTTTAAGCTATTGTAAAAGAGTGGTTAACGAGGTTTATAATTATATAACGATGAAAGCAACGCAAAATTAGACTTAACTAGCTTATAGAAATGCTTATAGGCAGGAGGGTATTCGCCCTTAACACGCTTATTATCTATACTCTTTAAGTACAGACTTTTCAACTCATACTTATGCCGTTCTATAAATAAGGCGGTCTAGTTCTTTCTTATAGCGTATCCCCTAATCTCCTCAGCTAGGTTCTTAACAATCGCAGTAGTCGGAGGCATTCTGCGGCTAGTCAGGTTGTTTATAAGACCCACTAGAGCTTTCTCTTAAGAGTTAGTAAGGCATTAGCGATAGGTAGAGACGCACTCCTCTATCGAGACTGTTTTGCCTTTCCATCGATCTTCCAGCGTTTTACGCGCAACACCATACTTTTCAGCTATGGCTTTGATATTAGGGACCTCTTGCGTATCTAAATCTGCAATCGCCTTAGGGATACGATGAGTGTTGCGCATTTTATTCGATTTTCAATGTTCAGTGTTGTTAGGGTAAAAATGGCGGTTTTGGTGGGGTGGCGGTTTAACCGGGAACCCGAGTAGCGCGTGTTACGAGTCAGGCGTAACGATTCACTAAAAAATTTACCTCGCACGTGATCTCTTGCGTTCCCGCAGGCTGCCCTTCCCACATTGCAACACGCGCCCTTATTCAGCTCGGCCCTCTTTGGAAAAGGCTGTAGCTAGAGCAAGGTTTGACGCCCCAATTCATTGGAGCTTTACCTCGACAATAAATCACAATGGTGAGTCATTCCGCGAACCTCACGATTTGATCGACCTTTAAAAGTTTTTAGAAATTTTAAAACTTTATGAATTATAAAGAAAGAAGACTTCGAATCACTCGGATACCGTAAAGGGAGGGGGGGTTCTCGAATTTGTAGTGTTATGCACCTGCGTCATATTGTAGGCGGTTGAGTATTGTAAGTGGTTAACACAAGAACGCCTTTAGTAATCGAATTGGCGGTGAGAACCGCCGGACGATTACCTAACGAGGAAAGCTTAGAGTCCGAAGTTGCCATGTAGCAGCCTTTCAAGGCAGCTTCATCGAACCTAAATTTGAGCTTCTGTACTCTCGTCCTAATCGCTCACATCCGTCATTCGACGCTATCCGTGTCGTTTCTTTGTCGGGACACGTCTAAAAATTATTATGACTCTTTGCAATGCATGTGAAGTCCTTGCAAAAGAGCTGTTCAAGAAATCCACGTATGAGAAGTCCTTTCACAAGAACTACCGACATAGGTATTACATTCGCGAAACAGGGCATCTCTCGAGCATATTGGACATACTTGCATCTACTAAGAATTGCGCATTTTGTGCTTTGATCAGGATAGGTTTTGAGAAGTACAAGTCGGCCGAGACGAATACAGGTCAAGATGTTTTCGCAGCGTCTTTGGAATCACATTTCAAATGAGCCTCTCGTCATATGCGCTCAGGGGGATCCGATAACACATCAGAACCCAGATTCCCTAGGCTTGCGCCATTTTGGATTCAAGATATCCACAAATCGATTTAACACATGGTACTTGGGTTTCAATATATAGGCAGCCAAAGGTACTCGTTTTCGGTATCTGAGTGGCCTTTCTTTCTGTCTGACTTTGAGCAGATAGTCCTGCAGCACTTTCGGGTGATGTGGGCGATATGCCACCATTAGATGACGATAGCTCAGAAGAAGCGTTTTCGTTACCTCGCCGTCGGCTGTCCTGGTGCCTAGCTTGCCACGACGAGTGTAAAATGACCGTGTCTGAAACTGTGATCGATGAGTCAGTGGGGCAGCTCCTCCCGACACGAGTCATAGATGTCAGCTATTGGGAACCAAGACTCCTCATTACCAAAAACCAACGTGGACATTATATTGCACTCAGTCATTGCTGGGGCTCTGAAGACAAGCGTCCGCTACGCACCACAACAGAAAATCTGCAGAAGCATATTTCAGGTATACCATTTACCGGATTACCGAAAACGTTTCAAGATGCCATCAAAATCTGCAGAGAAATTGGTTATCAGTATATCTGGATTGATTCTCTCTGCATTCTGCAGGATAGCGAGGAAGATTGGATGCGAGAGTCTCAAAAAATGGGGTCTATTTATGAGAGAGCTCGTCTTACTATTGCTGCCTCTGGAGCTAAAGATCCTTCTGAGGGGTGTTTCCTCCTCAACCGTCCGAAATCTACTCCTATTATAGAGGTACCCTATTTTCCGGACTCCGGGGTACAAACTGGCTCATTCTTGGTTTCCTTAAGTATGGTCGACTTTGAAGATATGTCACCTGCACTTGGTCCGCTAAGACAGAGAGCCTGGGCAGCCCAAGAATGGAAGCTCTCCCGCAGAATGGTCCATTACATGCCACATGGTATCAGTTGGAGGTGCAAGTTCATCAATGACGCTATAGACGATTCTGGTACCCGTTATGACATGGAGAATTACCCTGGATGGTGTACTTTCATCCAATATTACAGCGAATGCAAATTGACAAAGGAAAGCGACAGATTGGTGGCACTGCAAGGCATAATCAATGAAATGCAAAAAGCCAGACAGGATCGATATTATCTGGGGCTTTGGAGTGGGGAGCTCCCTCATCAACTTCTTTGGATGGGAGACAAGTTGAAGAAAAATGAAGATTTACTTGATATTCCGTCACGGACATGGGCTTCAATGAAAGGCACAGTTTGGTTTCCGTGTAGAAACATTTACGGCGAATTTGAAAGTATCTGATGAAATCATTATTGGGCACTCGCGAAAATTAGGGGTGAGAGGCTGCACCAAATATGGCACTTGCGAATTCCCTGGTAGCACAATATTGCTGGCTGAAGACTCGGATGAAGAATCGGACTCAAACCCGGGAGAAAACTTGGACCACGCAAAGCGCTTTCTGTCACTTTTTGATCTCACGCGGCTGTATCGAATTAAGGACCTCGATGAGCAGCACAAAGAGGATGTTGGCTTGGCAGTTTTTGATAGTATTGATCATATACCCACTGAGTTTTGCTGCTTATTTCTCATAAAGGGACGGCGAAACATAAGAGACTGTAATCACGGGTATGGGTATTTCGTCTTATTATTAGAGCCGTCGAGTCTTGGTAACGAAACATATCAGAGGATCGGGATTGGCATCATTACGTCAGACTCATGGTTGGACAGAGCAGTTTCTGGCTATATCAATGTCATGTAATAACTGACATATGCTATTCTATGCAATATTTTTTTAAACAAAATTCGATACACATGTATTATCTACAACTTTGTAGTTTGAAAAGGATGGCACAAGCGGAGATCTCCACAAGGAAACTAAGCTTGACTTATGAATAGACGTGTCTTGGATGGAATGCGCTTATCCTCTTGGGGATGATAGTAGGCCAGCCATATGGGAGAATACCCAGTCATCTCCAACGCTTCTCAGCCTACCCATCGAACTCCGCCCCCAAATCCCCAACTGTGCCTTCCTTGATCTACCCGATGCTATCGAGCTGTTGTATGGTGGCTACTTCGTGTTTCGATTCTTCGCAAGAGTCAAAGTGTGCTATTTAAATGCCTGGCTGAACGTCATCGGGGAGAAGAGGAGCTTAGCGAAGAATATCGGTGTGGACCTTGGTGTGCACTTGTACCAGATGACTCAGGAGGGTGGGTATGTTCCCTTAGAGTAGAGTAAGAGAATTTGACTGCATTAAAGAAGGACCTTGTAAATTTGAAGCGTGTGGAGATTGGGACTGGATTTAAGGCGGCGTGAGAGGACGTGAAAAATGGAGGGAGGGACAGCATGGGATTGAGAGGCTCATGGACTTGACAGAGATATCTTGTGGGTTGGGGATGTCTGTGATTGCCGATGAAGCCTAGTGGATGGATGATGAAACGAGAAGTATTGTGGAGGTTTGCAATGGCAGATCGAGGAAGGTCAGGGAGTAGCGTAGTCGACATGTTTACAAATGGACCGAAGCATCATGGCCACCCTTTTTCTACCCAAATTGGCGAAGCGATAATTGAAGATTAAATCTACCTTTTGTCATTCTCAAATGAAATAAACGATAAAAATCTCAAATTTCCGCTCAAAAGCTTCCAATTCTCTACGGGCGAATAAGTTGTTTCAACCTTGAATGGTCGGGGAAGCAGTGCTGCTTTAGAAATGCTCTGGATTTCAATATTATTAGTCGGAGTAGTTTGGGTTTCAGTATGAAATTTCAGTTGCTCTACGTTCTACAAGGCTAGATTCGTGTACTTTAAGTCAAAGTAGTCCGAATTCTGGTATGAATCAGGCAGATATACTATCTGGTAGCATGTTACGGTATTATACTTTAAACGCATTTACTGCGAAGTATAGTCTTCTAAACAGACATATTCGCAATTGTAGTACTCTATATGCTAAAAATAGTTTCGGGGGCGGTGTATGGAGAGCGCTGGAGTGAGAGGGAGCCGAATTGGGGCAGTGGCGCGAAGCATTTGCCTTGAGAGATCCAGGGATGTATATTGGGGGTCCTGTTTAAGCTTCCTAGGAGCCGACTGGATCCCCCAGAATACAGTCGTGTAGAGTTGACAGCCTTCGTAGCGCAGAACCGATTGGTAAGTAATCATAATTAGTCACTAAGAGGGCAGAAACGTGATTAAGCAAACAAAGCAGAGCACCAGGAGTTGGTGGAGGTGGAGTCGAGGGTGAGTAGTGCTTGAGCAAAGCGGCGACGCTAACTAAGCCGCGTTGGAAGTGAAATGGAAAAAATTGTCGTCTGAGACTACCAAAATAGTAATGCATGAAGCCGTTGCTTGCGCCCGAGCTACCAAGGGCGGGGTCGCTTTCACTAAAAGCCAAGGCGAACCCATGCCAACTTTACTAGGAGGTCCCCTATAATACTGAAATCTATACCAACTCTCCCATCCACGCATTACACTTTCTTTTCTCTTCAATAGCCTCTAGAATACAAGAGTACCCTTCCGAAAACCCTGCTTAGACCACTATAGAGGACCTAAGTGGTAAAGATCTCTTTTGATATGGAAGAGAATTACGCACGCTCTCGTTTCTTCAGGATGTCTGTCAGACATTCGAACGGAGGGCAGGGAGGAATTCAATGCTATAGATATCCTGCGCAAATCCAGTGTTAGGGAAGGTAAAAGCGTAATAAGTGACGCTAAAGCTAGGCCTTAAGCGGGCGAATTCAACCTAATTAGAGCGCCGCTCGGAATGATTATGGGATCGTTAAGCTGAGTATGTAAAATAGAGAGCTAAGAAGCACTATTTTAAAGGATGTACTTTTGTTTTATAAGTTACGAGTATTACGATCGTATTTAACTAATAAAGAAGTCTGAAATATAAAGCTAATATTTGTCAGGGCGCGGGTTCAGAACCTTGCCCTAACTCCCTACTATATCATATGATCCGCCATCTGGCTATATAATCAGGGCTTCTCCCTTTCCTTCTTCTATCTCTAGCTTTAGATCTTTGTATAATAGGCATTCGATCAATTGAGTCTTTACCCTTTTGCCCGTGCCTTCACAGTTTGCGGATGTCTTAATAATACTATTATAAGACCTATCTTAAAGGTATATAGAGGGTGACTACGAGTTCTAAGCTGTTAGGTGGTAGTGAGTAGAGGTAAGGTAGTGAAGATTGTGTGTAAAGGGTGTGTGAGGCAAGGGTGAGGAGGGTAAGGAGGGGTGAGTATAAGGTGAGGTAAGGGTGAGCAAAGCGGCGAGGGGTCATATGCGTTATAGCTTAGCGAGCACGCAGAGTGAGGTGATCATTCTGGAAAAACAACAAGAGATGCTAGAGCCGTATTGCCAGTTGACAAACCAAGGGTTGAGGTGCTATTTGCAGGCTTGAAGAAAGAAAGTGGCAGCAAGACTCTGCTTCAATGGCCAAAGCCATAGCTAAACGTGAACTCTAACATGACATGAGGTCATTGCTTAGATGTAAGAAAATCAAAACTTAAGGGATAATTGCAACAAGGAAGAAGCTTGGCTCATGAGCCGATTGAACGTGACGATGCAAACTAGAGAAGGGGTAAATGCTTAACATTGAGAAGGAACAAAAGCACAACTCAGCCAGATGAGAACAAGCCATAAAGAGTCAAGGCTTAATTGCACAGTCCAAATCAGATGAGAGATAATCCAATGGTTTTGGGGACAGAAGGAAAGTGACGCCGAACAAGACAAACCAGATGGGTGGAAACCAACTAATGCTTGAAATAGGGGGAAAGTAACGGCGAATCATACAAAAAGTAAAACAGGTCGAATCACGTCAACACTAAAGAGGAAGAGTGTTACCTTCACGCTTACCTGGGGAGCAGATAGACTGCAAAGACTTCAACGTCTCTGTGGATTAAAGAGGCTGGAGCTTGTGAGGAATTGAATTGCTCTGGAGCAGAGCTTTGGAATCTTTGACACTGTGGGATGAAGTGTAATGGGAGAGTTGCTGTGTGTGGTTGATGGGAGGGAAGGGAGTTGTTGGCGGTAAGAAATGGTCGTTGTAAAGAAAAAGGAGAATACTCACTTTAACGGAGTGATTACGCTAGTGGACAGTAATTACCCCAAACCCGTTTACAACACTGAAGCCTCATTAAGCAGACTGCGGGGTAGTGATAGTGGTGGATGTGCAGGCAAGGAGCACTGGCAAGTGGTACATTGCCCTAGTAAACTACACTAGCTTGTGTAGGAGTCATGCCAAGAGCCATGGTAATTACGCTATGCCATTTTCGGCTTCTGAGCTTCATTGAGCTTCACAAGTAGCATGCATTGGGTTCATTGAACCTTGATGGGAAAGGATGAAGCATTTATAAGACGATGAGGATCAATGGGATCTGCCCACATCACAGCAGTTATGACTGCGATAACGGCTACCGGATCGAATCAACGATTCTTTACTTCTTCGCATATAGGTAAGTTTTCAAAATTTTCAGAAGGGCGGGGTTTCTGAAAGTGTTTTGGGTCATCGGGTGTAGCAGCGCACCCTCAGTCTACCGAAGAATTTTTGCTGCAGTGCTCTGGATATCTTCAGAAGACAGATAAGCATTGAAGAGCTACAGGAGAGCGATTAAATCTCAAGAAAGCGGGGAATAGACCATAGACGTGAGTCTGACTCCTTCAGTCGAATCAAATTGGACTGTAAGCTGTGCTCATTCAAACAGACTTGAGAAAGCATCTACTGATCTATGACGAGACATTTGTAATTCTGCTTTTAAAAATAACTCAGAAAGACCAATGTAGTCCTGTCAAACTAGTAGCATTCGCTAGAAGAACCAATCAATATACACAGGACCTTGAATTTGCAAGACTACACCAATCTCATGGCAAAAGCATGTTTGCGGCACAGCACCGAGAGGAGACGAGAAGCCGGGGACCACATGCAGTCATAATTGCTTCCGAGACGATCAACCGAGACGAGGCTCGAACCGACTCTATTTCCGAGCATTCCTTCAATTAGTCTCCACATATTCACCATATAAACTGGGCGGAGGTGTAAGACGGGGGGCAACTTGGACCGACAAGCGACGTTGAATTAAACATAAGGGGCGTAAGAAGTCTTGATTGGCCAATCCGTCAATCTGCCGCGCGATTATGAAAGAATTTTGCTGCTGCCTTGGAGCTGCTTGAGTATATGAACCTCTGAATCGGCAAGCGTTCGTCTCAAACTTTGCACCACTGCGCTTCACTTGAGCCTCTGTTTGCGTCTCGTGACCTGCTACTCACAGTTCACGAAATCGGCCCCTGCAGCCACTCCCTACTGGCTTCTGCTCCCCGCACTTTTAGTATCATTATTTGGACGATTCGGATGCGACCCTTTGCAAGAGCTCGGCCGCGGTCACGTTTTTCCTTCGGCGAACCCTTCTTGGCTCACCGAGTGACTCCACGATAAACCTCATATAAAGGATTGTCGATGATTCTGGAACTCGGGAAAACAAAAAGATAAATACCTCCCCATCGCCATACAACTGCGTGAATGTCGCTGGAAAAATCTATTCACAAGTGCATCTCACTTGAGTCTCTGGTTGGATCTCGTGACCGGTCACGCACTTCCAATGCCTCCAGTCACAGGCGTTCGCCTATCTCATCGAAGGGTTCCAGAAATCAAGATCAGAACCTGACTTTTCGTCATCCAACATTGGCATGTCTCCTGGTCCTCGAGATTGGCTTCAGTGACTTCATGGCTCTGGAAAATCGCAGCTAGGTCGGGTCCGGATCTTCTGCCGTGCCGCAGTTAGATTTTAATTCGAAGGGTAACTCTCCTTTTCCCAACATCTGGACATTGGCGCGGATCGTTATACCATTGGACCCTGAATCGATACAGAAGCTGAAGTGGAACGTACGTACTGTACAAGATTAACGAAAGTACGCCAGGAATAGGAGGTCGCTGCGAGGATCTACCGTCACGTGAGGAAAACCCCAACCAGCGGCTTGAGATCTAAGACTCCCCTTCGAGCTAGGGAGACCATGTCGATGGGGAAATTGACCTTCCTGCCTCGGTGCAATCCGGACATACTAAGTACAAGTATCACACGAGCGACGGTCCAGACAAAGTTCTTTACACCTTTTGACGTGTCACGATAGTCAGACAGCGGCCGCCGACACAAACCGCCATGGGTGGAGAGCTGCTCTCAGCGGCGCAGCTTTCTCTCTTCTCGCCGCGGAAGGCGCTTACAAGCTTTTAATTGTGGAGGGTAAGCCTTTCCCTGGCGGCCACTTCCCCGATTCTAAACTTCAAGAGGAAGCTGGCAAAGGGCAGAGGCGTTTGGTCTCGCCAATTGCACCTCGGTCCCGGGAATTCAGGCGGGTAGATCGCATTGAATGAGGAAGGTGGATGCCGCAGATACGCCACAGAGATAGTGAATACCGGTATTACTCGTAACCGACAAACCGCGAATCTAGCGCCTATTACCAACTGAACAGAACAACACCATGCGATATCAAGGACCTGGGAGATGGAGCCATATTTGGAACTCTATTACACTTATTTATTGGCTATCGGCCGCTCCTGTTTACGCAAATGGAGATGTAGGTGAATTGCGATGCTTGAGTGGACGGAAAATACCGAAGGAAGCATGCAAGCCGCCAGATTGTGGAGCGCTGGCAAAAGCTTCGAGAACAACCAAGCAATTTAGCAGGAAAGCTTATCCAACTCTTGGCTCCTCCCTCATGCGGTACCGGGTTCCCGCATGCCAGCTCGCACAGTAGCTTACTGCTTTCAGCCGTGGACGCGGTATCACCACCTTCTAGAACACGAGATAAAAGCGATATGAATGGCTACGAGCTTGAGGAGATTTGGAAGCATACTTCCTACGACTATGTTAGGATAAGAAAGCTTTCCCCAATGTCGAAAGGTATTTTCGGGTCGTGATAGGACTGCCCCTACCGTTGTTAGCGAGCTACCCAGTCTCAAGTTCCTTCTTCATGAGGACCGCCAAAGGGACCACCCCACAACGGTGAGTTAGGAAATGCGAACTTCTTCCGGCCGCAGAGATTTCCCATCTCCGAAGTGGAGTATGTAATTTTTCTGTTATCTGTTTTCCTTTACGAAGTGTTAAATCGAATATTTCTCGTAGACCATTCTCGTCCACTTGGCATTTTGGGCGCACACTCGATATCGATTGATACTACGTAGTATCTTCGACCAGTGGCGTTTCCAATAAACCAACGATACGGCAGAATAATCGGACCAGCAAGGGGGCGAACCAGCAAGTAACAACCTCACCTATCAGAACCAGCTAGTGTTTAGATCGCCCGCTCCACTAACCCTTGATACGTTTACCCCGGCACTGTAGCGCAGAGCATGGACGCAAGAGGCCTGCCCTTCCAGTCCTCGTCCTCGGATCACCAGATAAGAAACTGTAAGGTGACGGCAGGACACGGCTAAAATGATCTCATTCATTTGGGTCCAGCTCTCATAAGGATAGGTTCCCCCTCCTGCAGGGCATTTTCATCTTTTCGCATTCCCCCTATTGCGATTGCTGTCACCAAATTCATCATGGCGACACAAAGACCTGGTTTCGCCAGGCAGGATACCGATGCTCCAAGCATCAACAATGGAGTTGGACACACCTCTGGCTTTGACCCTGAGAAAGATAGCCAGCTTGGGAAGAGTGTGAGCCCCGAGATCACCTATGTGGGCGACGAGTCTCCAATGTTCGATGCTTCCAAGGAAGACCACTTCGGAGAGGCAGCTGTCCTCAACGATGCTAAGGACGTTCTTACTCACGTTATCCACGTCGACGACGACCCAAGTTTGAGCCCATGGACCTTCCGTGCCTTCTTCCTCGGTAACTGATTTATCACAACTGGACTGACCGAAGATTCACTGACATCAAACAGGTATTGGATTGGCTATTTTCGCCTCCGTCCTCCAGGAAATCTACTACTTCAAACCCC
The DNA here is from genome assembly GCA_001625345.1 of Cairneyella variabilis. NCBI lineage: Eukaryota > Fungi > Ascomycota > Leotiomycetes > Helotiales > Cairneyella > Cairneyella variabilis. The sequence continues at coordinate 27,199 of AYLM01001094.1, read as the reverse complement.
AGGCCATCTACGTCTCCATCGTTTTCATGACCGTCATTGGATATGCTCTTGGAGAAATCATGTCTCTCATTCCAAGAGTTGGAGCGATTGGACGATTCCTCAACCCGTTCCCCTTCAACTCTAAAGAGCATGCTTTCATTGTCATTATGGCTTCCGCCGCGGCTACCAACGCTGTCTCGACAGAGATTTTGGCTGCTCAGAGACTGTACTACAACTCCGACCCCAACCCTGGAGCTGCTATTTTCCTAGTCATCTCCTCTCAATTACTCGGATTCGGTATTGCTGGCTTGCTCCGCTCTGTTCTTGTCCAACCAACAAGGTAAGCCCTAAATCTTAAGGTTAATGGAGACATGCTAATTCGCAAAAGAATGTTGTGGCCGATCAATGTTCCTGTGGTGACGCTGATTGAGACGCTCCACCGCGACAAGGCAGAGACCAGATTCCGTCTCAGAGTCTTCTGGATTGTTTTTGGCCTTCTCTTCGTATGGGAAATCATTCCCGAATGGATCTTCCCTCTCCTGCAGGGTCTGTCCATCTTCTGTCTTGCCAAGCAGAACAGCTTGCTGTTCACCAACCTTTTCGGTGGATCCCAAGGAAACGAGGGTCTTGGATTCCTCTCCATCTCTTTCGATTGGCAGTATATTGCCAGTTTGGGATCTCCCATGTGGCTGCCACTCTACACCCTTACCAACAGCACCATCGGGTACCTGTTGTGTATCGTCCTGTTTATGGGCATCTACTATGGGAACGTTTGGGATTCTCAGAACTTCCCATTCATGTCCCAGTTGCTGTTCGACAACACCTCAACTCCCACAAACTTCTCCGAGTATGACCTCACCGTGCTCCTCACCCCTGCACACGAGATCAACCGCACCGGTCTTGAGCAAAATGGCATCCCATATCTTACTGGTACCTACATTGGCTACCTCATCACTACCAACATGGGTCTCACTGCCACCATCGTGCACATGTTCCTCTGGAACTTCAATGACATCAAAGCCGGCTGGGCCTTCCTCGCCCCACACAACCTCAAGAAGTTGCTCACCCCTCAATTCTGGATGTTCTGGAAGAACGTTAAGTCGCAAGAAGAGCACAAGCGAGAGGTTCTCGAGAACCCTGACATGGATCCTCACTACAAGATGATGGTCCAGGAAGGCTACAGCGAGGTTCCCGACTGGTGGTACGCGCTCGTGCTTGTAGGCAGTTTCGTCGTCGGTCTCGGTACGCTTTATGGCATTGGCTCCACTCTCCCATGGTGGGGATACATCGTCTCTAACTTGTTCGCTCTTCTCTTCATTTTGTTCTTTGGCGCACAGATGGGTATCACTGGTTTCCAGTTTAACCAGCAGCCTATCATTCAGATGGTTGCTGGGTACATGCACCCCGGAAAGCCGCTTGGTAAGTCACATGCCCCTCTGCCCATCCCACGACCACTGGAAACTAACATCATGAAGCGAATATGTATTTCACCGTCTTCGGCTTCAACGGAGTCCAACAAGGCCAATGGCTCTGCCGCGACCTGAAACTCGCCCAAATGGTTCATCTCTCCCCCAAATCCACCTTCACCGCGCAAATGTCCGGCGCAGTTATCGGCGCAATCTTCAACTACATCATGATGAAGACCATTGTCACCAACCAATACGACATCCTGACCTCCATCGAAGGCTCCAACATCTGGTCCGGCCAAAACGTGCAGCAATACAACACGCTCGCCATCGCGTGGTCCATTGCCGGCGACATGTTCTCCATCGGCGCACGCTACCAATGGGTCACCATCGCTTATCTCATTGGATTTATTGTGCCTGTGCCATTCTGGTTGATTTATAGATATACAAAGATCGAGTTCTTCAACTACATCAACTTATCTATTATCCTGTGGTATATGGGCTGGTTGTTCGTGGGTGTCAACTCGTCGATCATGTCGTACTTCGTCATCGGATTCTTTGCGCAGTTCTACCTCAGAAAGTATAGGCCGAGCATCTTCGTCAAGTACAACTATCTTGTGTCCGCTGCGTTGGACGGGGGAACCCAGGTCTTGGTGTTCATTCTCTCTTTTGCGGTGTTTGGAGGCAGTGGACAGGCTCATGATTTCCCAATCTGGGCTGGCAACAATGGTGGATTCAGTAACAACAAGAATGTGGATTACTGTATGTACAACCCGGCCAACGGCTAAACGCTGTTCGTACCAGAAAGACGCTCGTTTAGGGAGGATGGTGGTGTGGTGTGTGTAGAATATCCAAGCATTGAGGACCAGATGAAGAAGATTTGGAAACACTTTTTGTCGCTAGGTACGAATTTATTGACAATGAGTCCGCATAAAGCATATCAGTGTTAAACCCACAGTATTGTGTTTAGTGCCTGTCTTTCTAACAGTTACCTGTATCCACACACTGTGACGTTCAGCAAAACTTGCCGGTCAACCTAGGCCCATTACATCATGGATGATGAATACCCAGGTAATAACATTGCGGTTTTGAGGGCGCTGAGCGAGAACGCTCGAGCACGCTGTGGCACACATGTACCTACCTAAGGATCTAAGTATATAGATGCGAAGTGGACAACAACGCATCGTAGCAGAAGGTGAGGTCTGCTAATGAATTATTTGAGCGCAGCTCGAGGCATGAGACGTGACATGAGGTTGAAGTAAAGGAGTTAGGTTGCGACTGAGCTAGCGATTTTTGAGGCGGGAGGTGAAGAGGTACATAGTTACCTATCTAACTAGGCAAGATTACGAAGTCCACACAACGCACTTACGGTAAGCTACTTCTTCCCTCCAAATGATGTCCTGCATCTATAAACGTAATTTTATCTTAACCAAGTCATGAAGGCGCAGTTTTTTCTGCACAGCTACCGCTAACTTCCCGGTCTTCGACGAATATCAAGGTACCTCGGTGCATTTTGAGGCGCGCCGCTTGAGAAATAGCACCTTGCCGTGCAAAAATAGAGGGTATGGGGCAAGACTGTCAGCAAAATTGTTCAGCATATTTGTGACCCGGGAGGTAAAGGTATCCAGGCCTGGTATTTTCTGCCTACCTGGGCACTTACTGACCGTACTTTAAAAGCATAACTGGCAGAAAACATATTGGCGCATTTATCAAAGTCCCCACCGCTTCTAATCCTTTACATATATATATATATATATCGCAAGGCGCCTTATGCACTTTGCGAGGAGTACTGACTTAAGAAGTGCAAGCAATACCCTTCAAGCGGTCAGATTTTACGCAGCCCCTTTTTCCCTCACTAGACAATTTTCCTCTATAATCAGCGCCGCCACTTTTCACTTCAACGAAACACCGTCTAAATCATACGAGTCCAACGGAATATCTCGTCCAGCTCGAGCTAAGTCCAATACCGCAATCATTTTTCGATTTAGACTTGAATTGAATTAATCCGAGTCGTTGTGTTTTTATTAGGCGTGCGATGTGCAACAAACCGGGGAAACTCTTTAGGAAAGGGCTCTGACTGGCTGAATCGGAGTATCTGCAAGCTAGTCAAGGGTGGAGAGGGTTGAGAGAGGCAGAATTACAGAATATAGGCAGAATTACAGATGGGTGGTGTCTGTGGAAAGAGAAAGCGGTGGGCAAAGCGGCGACAGAATCACAAGCGGTAACTCCTTAAACGAGCACCAACATCATTCCTCACTTGAGACTCACCATTCATCTCACTCGCTTTCCAGCATTTGCCCAGCATACAATGTGACTTAGTCACATTTCTCGAATGAATATCACGCAATTCCTCTTTCTAGCTAGAAATACCGCCCGATGTCATCCTCCGGCCACTCCTTGCCCCTCCACCCCTTAAACGTCCTCGCCATCACCATCTCCTTTTCCTCCTTACTCATCCCCTTGGTAGTGCCTGGAAATATCCACTCCTCTTTCGGCGCCTTCACGGCTGCCTCCGCCATGCTCTCCGCGCATGCATCTGTATAAATCCCAAGGAAATCGGCAACATCCTTGATGATGAAATCTTCGATACGCGAGTACTCGAAGGAGCGGAACTTGTCGCGTTCCCATGTCACGGGCATGTAGTAGGCAAGGAAAGTGAGCCATTTTGTCTTCAGTGGTTCCTTCAACATGCCATGAGAGTGTGCGACTCCCATTTTGAAAGCGATGTCTGGCATATCGGTTTTCTTGCCGAAGATGACGCGTTTCGCGCGCTCGTGGGTGAAAACGCCGGGTTCGTAGGGCATGATCTCTGCGCTGTGCCGTAAGTGACAGTAATTTGTAAGTTTCTATTAAATGGTTTTTGCAGTGGTGGGGCTCGAACGTGAGGCGGAGAGTCTGGAGAAGAGAGAATGGAATATAAAGGGACGAAGGTTTTATATAGTGGAATTGGAAAGAGGGTGATTCTTGAGTTGGGACACGGTGTTTGAATCACTTCCAGTCAAGTTTGGGTGATTATTACGGCAAGAATGCTTTGCCAGTCTGGAAGTATTCACGAGAAAGTAAGGTGTGAAAAGTCTTGCTGCTGTCCATTTGCCTATCTACCAAATCTCTAAAACCATGCGTACTCTATGTCTTGTAAATGGATTGCAGTAAGCCATACTTCCAAATTCCTGCCTTTCTAAATCATCCTCGTCGATGGTGTAGTGTTGTTTGCCGGTGTTTTCGGAATGTAAAATTATGATCCTGCTGGTAGAAAACAATCTGCTCGTCCCACTCTTGTTTCAGGCGCGGTTTCATGTCATGAAACTGCCTAGGTCTATTCATGATGTTAGCACTAAATTGCTTCTTCTCATTTTCTCTTAGCTCCTGTTCGCATAGACTTTGCTTATTTACACAAAAGTTCAACTCACCTCCTTTAGATACCTTATCAACCACTCCTTCCTTCCCGCTCCGACTTGATTACCTTCCGAGAATTCAACAGCGCTCGAGACTCCCTTCTCTGTGCGCCGAAGCACAATTTGAAAGAGCAAATCTCCATCCGAAAGTTGCTGAGGGACGCTTTTGGGGAAAGTGAGTTGGAGATGGTTGAACTACATATGTTGGAAGTGCATAAGCCGCGCTAAGGGGCATATAGCATACCGGATAGGGGCCACGAGTGGGGTTCTTGGTAGGTAAAGTGCTCGGCGAAGACTTTGGGTTGGAATTGGGCTCTCTAAAGGTTCCTAGTCTAGTTGGACTCACGTTCCTAGCTGGCACACCATAGCTCGTGGCCGATGGGGTCTGAGCGACATATGTTGGGCGGGAGAAGGCCGAGGAAAGATCTAAGCTAGAAACGTGTTTTTGGGCAGGAGGGTTTGGCTTTCTTCTCCATGGCTTCATAAGATGGGGTGGTAGAGGCGTTGAGCGACGAGAAACTGATCTTTGGAGCTGGGAAGCTTGCGCGAGTCTCGAAACCCCTGAAGTAGAGGAAGTTAGTGTGTGAGCAACCGAGATCGAGTCTGGAGTTTCTGATCTTGGCGTGGTGGCTCCGGAGAGAGGAATAGAGATATGGGTTTCGAAGTTGAACTTTGAATTCGAGGGAGAGTTGGAAGTCGACCTGGAAAGAATCGAGGCGGGGCCCACTTTATCTGAACCGACCATCGATAATTCTAATCCCCTCTCGAGTTTCGTTGGTGAACTCGACTCATTTCTTTTTCGTTTTATTTCGGATACAGCGATGTCCACATACTGTTTCAAAGTCGAAAATTCCCAAGACGCGTTAAGAGCTGCATAATGCGCTGAGTTTGAGTCCGAGATCTGGGTAACTTGAAATGAAGATGCGGTGGTGGCATTTTCGGACCTTCCGTTGCCAGCCATAACATTCTCTTGCCCGTTTTTGTCGCTCAAGTCAGTGCGGAACCCTTTAAGGAGCATTCAATCGCAACTTCTTACCACGTTGCCAACCAAGGTTCTCACTTAGGTGCAAGCTGTCGAAAGATCCACAGAAATAATTCGTGAAATAAAGAGTAGAGGAGTGGACCTGCATTCATCAAGAAAATATACTGAGCCTTAGAAGGAATGATTCAGAGAAAGTGAAGCCACGGGGAATTATCCAGATTCGTTTCTTGACTGCCTTCTGTGAGTACTACGATGGAAACTTTGGAATCTCTCTAAGCCGGACCATGCCTCTCCCACTACATACATACCTCTCTCTATTGCGTTCAGCTTTTACATCCCAGACTTGGACGGTTGGGAACTGTTTCAGGTCAGTCTTGACTTGTATGAAATATGGCTTGCAATCTATGGATCTCGACCGCGCCCCTTAGTCGCGTGGACTCGGGCTCGTACACAATGTGCTAGGTACACTCTAGTTATAAAACATAAGTCGTTACTGGAAAAAGAGAACATCGAGCGGTCGAATTATTCCCAGGGAGTAAATATCAGACCATCGTTGTAATTTCCTGTGGTTTTGAACTCAATCTCTCATTCCATTTCGAAGGATGATGATTATGGCACCCTGAAGGAAGACTTCTTCTACCATTGATGCATTTCGAAGAGCCGTCAAAAATTGAGGGGGTTCATTTACTACTGATTTCCTGTCTCTACTCTTCATAATTCGAATTCATAAAGACTATCTCATTGACAATAACCATATTATGGAGTATTTCTTCAGATTTCGGCAAGTTTCTGAAAGCAACCCATTTTGAGGTTTCAGGAGTGATTATCAGCATCTCGATGCAGTTGATAATACCTCCATCATCTCTATCAAGGTAATCTCGATGAGAATAATAGAACTCATTGGATGGAGTTCTTTAGCATCGAGAGGTTTCCAAGAGCCGTTGAATTTGCTATAAATGTATCGAGCAGGTAGTCACGTGATTGCGTAATGGTTTTTGAATGCGAAGGAAAAGATGTCTGCATTTCTATGTAAGGACTGACTGAGTATATATAGTGATAATCTTAGTCAATGAGACCTAAGAAAACAAGTGCCGGCTAGCCGAAGGGGTAACAATACCGTTTCAGTACTGAAATATCCGACAAGGAGCTGAGACTCGTGTATCGAATCGACTTTGACGACAGCGGATGCTAGTGTGACAGATTCTAGGTGGAGATATTATAGCATGAAGAAATAAGGAAAATTAAACAGCAGAGAGAGCAAAATCGAAATATGCTAGAGGCAGAGGAAAGTAAGGGTAGTGGCTTGGGATGATCTGCTGAAGTCCGAGTCCTGTTAGGCCAGAGAACACGTAGAGATGCGAGCTTTGAGATTAAAACCAAATAAACAAAATTGAGAAGCTCCGAGTTTCTGGCAGGATGAAAAAGAGTGATTCCATTATCAAGTAACACAATGAGACAGCCATGAGTTTGAAGTAGCTATGAACTTGAGATATCCGAAAACTTGAGTTATTCAAAGGAATGAAGAGGAAAGCTCCGGGCCTATTAACCATCTTGTCGTCTATAGTATAAGGCCGCTGGGATGTGAATTTCACCGCCAAAAGCCATGTGATGTCTCTTGATAACCTGGGACCCTGCTATCAAGGTTATCGCTTCGCCAGGATTTTGGAAGGATTCCTTAATTTTTTTATTTTTATTTTTATTTACAAAGGCTAAGAATAGAGCTGTAGTGATACCACTGAAGAATTAGTATCTTATCTCTTTCGGAGGTACCAGGATTCATCCCATGTTTTCTTAAATGTAAGATTATGAAACTACACGGGACCTCCAATCGTGAGGAGCATCTGGGGATTTGCAGGAAAGTGGTGGAATGATTCAGAGTCGAGATCGCCATCTCTGTCAAATTCCTTGTCAATGTGGCCTCCCTCCTCAATGCGCAAGACCTGGTCGAATATGCCATTCGTAGAGCATGAGAACATCTGGCAAGTCCCAACGTGCTTCTCTTTGTCGGGCTCGCTGTCCATTTCCTCATGGCGATCTAGATAATACTCATTCAACGGACAGTGATGGTTGAAAGAGCCTCGTTCGATCATGTCGCCTAGCTGAAAGCTGGATCCAAGAGGATTTTTGATGGGATCATATACGTGAGCCTGCGCAACCTCGAAGCCGAAAGTGGCCGGACCGCCGAACTTGATTTGGGCTCGCGATATAGCAGATAGAGAGAGTTGGAAAAGTTGCCTCCGGTAATTATCACGCCATAATCATTGGAATGAGAGGGTGCAGATAGACATGTAAGCTCGCCGCCATTGTTGCTGGAACCAGAGTATCCATCCTCACCTCAGTCAAAAGAGCATACCGCGAGGTGCGAAAACATTGAACAACTTTCGAATATGGGTCCCAGAGGTAGAAAATGAAAATTATATTTCTTGAAGTCGAGTATTTCTAGCATACCACAACATAAAAGTAGTGTTCAGCCTACCCAGCCATTCGAAATCCTCTGAGTTAGGCTCATCGACCTTGTCTCCAGAGTTTTCACTCATTTTCGACTGCTTCATGTCCCCGAATCAAGACCCTGAGGGTAAGTCAACGGATTCCGAGAGAGCGACAGGGATATCGTGAGAAGCAAAGGTCCGTCTGGGATTTCCAGAGACGTGATGCGATGTTCTTCAGAGGAACTGAAGAAAAGTAAAACTTGTCTCTTGTTAATTTCATTCCCGCTGCAGCTGAAACTCGGGGCTCAGGCCCACGGACCAATTTGGTGGTATCCCGAGCGGCAACGCTCTCTAATCCCCGCACTCCGCAGACATCCATAACCTCTGCCAGCCTAGCGGAACCAATACCGCGCTGTACGGTAACGCTGCAGAAACGCAAAATTACCGCGTTCAACTCTATGGCGTGCGCACACGGATAAACGTAGGCAACAACAAGCGCAGCAGTGCCTCTCAAAAGTCTTGACACTATCGCGAAGACATCATTTGTTCCGAACATCCCACACTCGTGCAACTGTCGCCTACAGAGATACAGTGTCCCATCTGCTGTGTCGAGCATGCGAGCCGGGGTTCTGAGCCATGGGAAAGTCGTCTACCAATGACTCGGTCCGCTAGCTTTCAGCTCTCCAGCATTTGGAGCATTTGGAGCAGGGGCTGCAGGGGCAGGGCGACTAGTGCCGAATGGGGCTGGAGGCTGCTGGCACTTAAGCTCAGGCTGATACGCGCGGGAAATGGCCTAATTACTTGGCCCCCAACAGACCAATTCAGACGTCTGCATCCAGCTGCGAAAACAAATAGACCTGTTCCAAAAGAACCGTGGCCAGTGCAATGCCTCTGATATCTCAGGAGTGATGGCTGCCTTGCACCACGACCGACCATTCTGCCAGGGCAAGAAGCTGTGAGTTAAACATTCGAACATCGACTCCCAACTCCACGTCCCCTGCACTAACCATGGGCTCACGCCCAGTGCAAACTGGCACGTAAATCTGACAGTCACTTGACGCCTACAAGGCCTTCTCACTGCATTCACTTATCCCAATTGAGCTAATCGGGAACTTCCCGCTGCTGATTCGTTCTTTCGTACGTCATATAGAGCTCGAATCTCGATCGATGCAGGGAGGGCCATCGCGCCGCTTGCGGAGAAGATATTGTAGCTCTGAAAGAGCTTTATGTGTCTTGATATTCTCAGATAAAAAGTTAGAGAGTAGAGGCCTTCACTTGAGTAAAGCCGATGTGTTAGTGCACTTGATCTCCAGAAGTAATGAGGTCGAAGGAAGGTATTTCATTCACTGAGACAGAACTAAACCCGCTTGACCCAACTAAATCGGCTAGGCACTCTCGTGGCATTTCAGCGAGCTCTGGGGCGGCTTGCTCATCCCGCATCTGATACAAAGCCGTTGATGTATTGCAAATGCTTTCTCGTGCGAAGTCGTACTCTTTCCAAGCCGCCTGCAAAGATCAGAGCATCTCGTAAGCCCGCAATCACGCACTACGAGCACCTCGTTCCAAGGTCGTGGCACGCCCTGTCGACTTCGACTTGGGTACCGTGTATCAGAAGGGCACTCTAACTTTTGAATGCCAATGTACCGAATCTGCTCCACTGCCTTAGAGAATAATATCGCTATTACAATTAGCTTCGCAGAGAAATATAAAAATTCGCTGTATATTGCTCAAGCTCTCATTGGCGCGGATGGAGAGGTCAAAATGAACAGGAGGAAGGTCAAGGCTACACACATGGAGCGTACGATCTTTGACGATGCTTTAGGAGACTGCCTGCGAGACGCGGTGGATATGCCCGAGGTCGGAAAGGTCGGGATGCTTGCATGCTGGGAATATACACAGCCGATGCTGAAGTCGCATACCCTTTAGCGGAATGAGGAGATTTATGTGGCGACTTGGCCACCTGTGTATCCGCATACAGAAGGCCCGGGATTGTGGTCCATGTGCCGAGAAGGTATGTTACCGTTGCTTTGAGAACGGCTCAATGCTAAAGACTTCAGGAACGAGAGCACTCCCCCAAATCTATGCGGTTGAGTCTCAGTGTTTCGTTCCCACACCACATCCCTTATCACGCAGAAGGCTATTGACCGTATGGGCACAGGAGCTGGTGCTGTCATGAGCACTCCTGGCGGTGGAAGTTCTGCAATCTTTGGTTCTGATGGAAGGATGCTGTCGAAAGAGATCCCCGAGATAGAGGAAGGAATTCTTTATGCGGACCTGGACTTTGATGCGATCCTGAGAACCAAGAGCTTTCTGGATATTTGTGGACGCTACAGCAGACCCGATATGCTCTGGCTGGGTGTGGATAGTCGGGAGAAATCGCATCTGAGGACTGAAGAGAAGTAAGATAGCAGTGACTGATGCTTCCACATTCTAGTGTTACCATATCTAATCTTCGGCATCAAAAGTGATACGTTGGCAATCATAATTGGCTCTAGATCCTACGTCGATTATCTAGGAGTCCTGCAAGTATGGGTTACACAATGGCAGAAATGCCTTCGGGCATCCGGCTAAACTTTCTACCGCCCCGCCTTCTTATTTGTGAGCGCCATTCGACCTGGGGATATCTTCACTTCACAAATGACGCAAAAATTCGGTGGGAGGTAACGGCGCAATATACGTGAGCTTACGGTTAGCTTCGCAGTCGCATTTTAGCCCTAAAAGAGCGACTCCAAAAGTCATGTGCACGTACTTAAACTTCACTATTACGATTTTGTACGTGTGAATATGGTCTCCGATATATGTGATCGTTGCTTCGCACTTTCAGCCTGTTGAGTGGCGGCGGTTCCTCCCGCGGTTTCGTTGACTTTAGTTCTACTTTGTATGATCTGCCACTGTGGCTGTGACTGCGACTGCGACTGCGACCCTACCTCGGCCTGGCCAAAGTCGTTGACGATTTGGCCACGTCTCGAGCTTACCAATTGATGCCCTGCTCCGTTCTTTGAATGTCGGCTCGCAGAGGCGCATTTTGCCGGGCTGACAGCTGGCTGACAGCTGTCTGCCATTCTCTTCAGATTATTGGCCGGAAATTTGTTCCCGCGACTTTGACTTTGACTTTGTACAGCCCCTTTCGCTAAAAATCCCGATAGCGCGGGCCGGAAGCATGATGCTCACCCATCGCTAAGATGCTACTCTCTTCTTAGAATATCGTTGGCCCAGAGCATCGCACCATCTCATCTACACTGACTGAGTCTAGCTGGATCGTCCCGGCGCGTTTGATATAACCACGTCCTTGAATATCGATGGGCGTTGGAGCCATCCTCGACCTCACCAAACTGTGCGACGTGGCATCAGGTGCGCGACACGTCTCGAGCCTCGAGCCTCAACTTCCGGAGGGATGGGAGTTGTAGAGGATGTCGATGGTACAGAACCCGACGAGACAACATCTCTTTTGCGCCCGGCTCTAAGGCAGCCGGCTCCGGCAATTGCCATCAACTCTCCGGAAAGCGTCGCAACCCTTGGTGAAGAACCATCGTTGCCTTTGGAACCACCCTGCCCTGCTCAACCTTTCTTGTCCATCGAAAACAGACCGTTGCTTTCATTTAAGTCAAGACCTGCCTCATCTCACAGCATCTCATTAGCGACCCCGGAAGGAGACGACCACTCATCAGATCATCACAACCTCCTTGCCATTCCGAACACTCGCTCAAGAGGTAGCTCACTCGGCCACCGCTCCCTTTCATCCTATGGCGGAGAGACCCTCCTCCCTGTGCCCTCTTATGACGGCACTCACGGGGAGTCAAGCAAGGCTATGTCCTTTCACAAGCTGGCAAACGGTGACCCGCTGAGACCCGATCCTATGGACGAACACTTATTCCACGTTGAGGAAAACCCATTCGCCTTCTCACCAGGCCAGCTTTCTAAATTGTTCAACCCAAAGAGCCTGCCAGCTTTCTATGCGTTGGGAGGATTGCAGGGTCTTGTGCTGGGCTTGCGAACAGACAGCTCTAGCGGATTGAGCCTGGATGAGACTGCATTAGATGGGACTGTGGATTTTGATGAAATCACTGGGGCTACAGGCTCAGCCTTTCCATTCAATGAAGTGCCATCTTTTGGCCGCCGCAGGCGCTCATCTACATCTGCACCAATACGCCATACAAGTTCGAAGCCGTACGTGGATAGAAAGCGCGTCTTTGGTGTCAGTCGTCTTCCGGAGAGAAAGCACAAGGGTCTGCTGCAAATCATGTGGATGACCTTCAACGACAAGGTGTTGATTATTCTCACTGTTGTCGCTGCCATCTCCCTAGCCTTAGGTCTGTACCAGGACTTTGGGCAGTCAAGCAGGTATGGTGGACCCAAAGTTCGGTGGGTCGAGGGAGTAACTATTATGGTCGCCGTCGCTATTGTCGTCGTTGTTGGATCTTTGAATGACTATCAGAAGGAGCAACAATTTATCAAGCTTAGCGAAAAGGCAGGCAATTCTCCATATTCCTAAGAAAAAGCAACTGACAGTTATGGCAGAAAGCGGATCGCATGGTTGAAGTTATTCGCTCCGGAAGGCATCAGCAGATTTCGGTTTATGATGTCCTTGCTGGAGATGTGTTGCATCTCCAACCGGGCGACCTGGTCCCTGCAGATGGGGTGTTCATTTCAGGCCACAATATCAGATGCGACGAGTCCTCTATCACCGGCGAATCTGATCAAAAAAGGAAAACCCCAGGAGGCGAAGTTATGAATCTTATCGAAGCGGGAGCAAGCGTCGATAAGATTGATCCATTCATCATCTCGGGCAGCAAAGTGTTGGAAGGGACCGGCACGTATTTGGTTACTGGTGTAGGCTTGCACAGTAGCTATGGGAAATTGATTACGGCCACGACGGATGATAATGAAGCCACCCCAACACCGCTACAGATGAAACTGAATGTCATGGCGGAGCGGATCACGAAATGTGGCTGCGCCGTTGCGCTCCTTCTCTTTATCGTGCTGTTTGCTAAATTCCTCGTTCAGCTGAGAACGAACCCGGGCACACCATCTGAAAAGGCACAGGACTTCTTACAGATCGTGATTGTGACTATCACGATAATTGTCATTGCAGTTCCAGAGGGGCTGCCACTCGCAGTAACTTTAGCTTTGGCCTTTGCGATGACAAGGATGGTGAAAGACCACAATTTAGTACGGGTCCTGAGCTCATGCGAAACGATGGGCAATGCAACGGCTATCTGCTCTGACAAGACTGGCACACTCACAACGAACAAGATGACTGTGGTGGCGGGGAGTTTAGGAAATACTTCTCAATTTGGAGTTCAGAGAGAGACTGTTATTCAAGACCAAAGCAATGCTGAACAAGCGGCCGCTGGCGAATTTGTAGCCGCCTCTTTCAGCGAACTCGCTCCGATGCTCTCTCCAGAAGTCAAAGATCTCCTCTTATCATCTATCGCTATCAATTCTACTGCGTTTGAGAGTGATGAAGATGGCGAACGTACCTTTATCGGCTCCAAGACTGAAACCGCCTTGCTCTCATTCGCAAAGGAGCATTTGGGGATGAGGCCCATCAGTGAGGAGCGCGCAAACGCCACTATCATTCAGATTTACCCATTCGATTCTGGCAGAAAGTTTATGGCATCAGTGGTGAGACTGTTTGACGACACCTACCGTGTGTACGTGAAAGGAGCTCCGGAGATTTTGCTGGATAAGTGTACGCATATCATTGCAGACACTGCGGGGCCTGTCAGAAGCATCAAATTAACGAAGGGGAACCGCCATTCGTTAGCCAGTCTTATTGACAAGTATGCCAACAACTCGCTCCGAACGCTTGGCATCGTTTATCGCGATTTCGAATATTGGCCTCCATATGCGGCAAGGACCCTTGAAGATAATTCGAGGGAAGTTGTATTTGAGGATATTTTCGAAGAGATGGTGTTTCTTGGTATCGTCGGCATCCAGGACCCCCTTAGACCAGGTGTCAAGAAAGCAGTTGAACGATGTCAGCATGCTGGTGTGTTTGTTAGAATGGTTACGGGCGACAATAGAGGGACAGCAAAGGCTATCGCGGAGGAGTGTGGAATCTACACCGATGGAATCATACTAGAAGGGCCTGAATTTCGGAAGCTTTCTAGTATGGAGATGGATCGGACACTCCCGAAGTTGCAAGTGCTTGCTCGATCTAGTCCCGAAGACAAAAGAATACTCGTGAAAAGGCTTAAGGAGCTAGGTAATATTGTGGCTGTTACTGGCGATGGTACGAATGATGGACCAGCGTTAAGGGCTGCTGACGTCGGGTTTTCAATGGGTGTTTCTGGTACTGAGGTTGCAAAAGAGGCCTCGTCAATTATACTTATAGACGACAACTTCTCCTCTATCGTCAAGGCTTTAGAATGGGGCAGAGCGGTCAATGATTCAGTGAAGAAGTTCTTGCAGGTCAGTTTTCCCCTATCAGAAATTCTGTCCTTCTAGCTAACACCGGCGTTTATCTAGTTCCAACTTACTGTTAATATCACTGCAGTGGGGATTACATTTGTATCAGCAATATCGGACCCGAACGAAGAACCGATCCTTACTCCAGTTCAATTGCTCTGGTACGTGGACTTCTCTGAGCACAGTTTCCTACTTTGAATGTCTTGCGAATTATGTACTCTTTAGACAGGTCTTGAGAGTAGACGACTCATGAGATATTGTTACAGCTCCAAAATCTTCCTTATTAGATATGCTGACTCCGAGATCCAGGGTAAATCTTATCATGGACACGTTCGCAGCTCTGGCCCTCGCAACAGATCCGCCGACTCCAAGCATTCTTGACAGAAAACCAGACCCAAAATCGGCACGTTTGATTTCGTTGAACATGTGGAAGATGATAATCGGACAGTCAATTTATCAGCTAATTGTAACTCTAGTCCTCAATTTCAAAGGAAATGAGATACTGGGTTACAAGACTGAGTTCGAGAAGAGCCGGCTAGAAACATTGGTTTTCAACATTTATGTCTGGATGCAGATATTTAATCAGCTGAAGTAAGTGCAGCATTCAACCTTTTCGGAAATACTCCGACTTATATCTTCTTAGCAATCGCCGTCTCGATAACAAGTTCAACATCTTCGAAGGCATTAGCAGAAACTGGTTCTTCATTGGCATCAACATCATCACGATCTGCGGACAGGTGATCATTGTGTTCGTTGGTTCAAGTGCCTTATCTACGATCCGTCTCGATAGCATGCAGTGGGGCATATCCCTTCTCCTCGGAGCACTCTCACTCCCTATCGCAGTGCTTATCCGTCTCATCCCCAACGATTTCATCCGAAAGCTGTGTCCCAATGCACTTGGCAAAAATCAAGCGCCTCTGCCCAAAGCCTCCCGAGGCAACCGTTTAGAATGGAACGACACCATCAAGGATATCCGTAATGAGCTCACTTTCTTCAAGCACATCCACGGCGGCCGTTTCAACGCTCTCAAGTACACATTGCAAGGTGCAAGGTCTCCTCGTTATGGTTTAGCGCGGTCGAGATCTAACTCGGCACTCGGCCCTGCTTCAGTCATGGCCGGAATCGTTGCAGGAAGCATTGCGGGATGGTCGCCCATCGAACGGGACGCTGCAGATGAGAGCACTAGGCTCCTTGGCTGATGCTGGAGTTCCAGCTTCGAGACTTAGAATAATTAGATATAAGAGATGTATTTGTACCATTACTTCCCAGATCCGAGTTGTTTTGCCTGCACCGATGCGAGATGTGTCTGTTTGCCGCATCCAAGAAATTTGTTTTTGGTGAGGGTTGGCTTGTTTTGTCAATGGGACCTCTCGATGAACCAACTCTCCTTGGCTCCCGCGACATTCCTTTTGCAGACCCCATTTTACCCGTTCCACTATTCTTGCAATATCATAGACAGAATTAAAAAAAATTTTGTCGTTGACACTACTGTCAGCTGGCTAGGGCTTGCTTCAGGCCTGAAGCGCTGAAAAACACGGAATCGCCAACAAGACCTCAAAACAGCTTTCAGCTCAAGCTGTTTCAGTATCAAATAGCCTGTAGAACCCCTATTTCATGCCCTATATAATAGCCTAGACCTCACTGTATAGAACGATCAATCAAGTCAATTTTCATTAAATCTTACCCGAACGTGACCTAGTTGACAACTACAGATCTGCGCGAACCTTTCTGCCGTGGTGCCCTTATATGTTTACACAGAATTCTGATCGAACCTTGTGCTTGATATAGAGCCGCAGTGGCACCTATACATGAGTGATTAAAAAGGGATCAATTAAAGATATGCGACGACTGGCTAACGAGGGCTCGCGGTTAAATCCCAGCTCTGGCGGTACTGTAGTTGCTGCACGGCAAATGCAAGTGGTGGTCTATTCTTAGGCTAGTAGTCTAGTCTATGCGTACATTACCCCCTCCCATTGGGTGATTTGGATAAACATTGCCCTGCTTTTGTATGATAAATCAGGCCTAGCAGTAGGTAATGGATGATTGCACGATACTCGCAAACTGAGCCTGGCAGTGCTCTTCCACAACCTTCATTGTTTCAGGTTCTGGTTGGCCTGATGATCGACTCGATCGAGATGCAACATGTGGCGGCCACTTAAATTCTTGGCATACACGCCTGCTCGACTTCACAACGTTATTTGTATAACCCTTGAACAGGTGGAGGAGAAATACCCGAGGCAACCATGCAGAATGTGGTATCGCAATACTGAGACATACTGAAAGCGGAAGTGTCAATCGTAATTGTCACAGCTTGTTGTCTCTGCGTCGGAACCACGTGAGACTCTGATATCGAGAGACCTGAGCCATATTGGGTATCTCTCATAACGCAGCGATGGGGAATGACGATTGATCAATGGGAATTTAATTGTACAAGTACAAGAGACAGTATTTAGTATAGCGCAAGATTGGGGGATCAGATAATGATTTGGCAAGTAACATCATGACAAAAAGTGAACATTATCTACTGTAAAGTCTTCATTTCTCTGAGCAAGGGCTTTGTGCAAAGAGACAAAGCAATTCGAGAAATCTAGGATATAGCCAACAAGTAATGCGCGTTGTGTTGTACGCCACATTAGATTTTTCCACTTTGCTCAAGAATCCTTTTTGCAACAGGAATAGTGACGGTCTGGTGTAGTGCCTCCAACGTACGATGAGAAAGAGAGTGACTATCAAGGAGACATAAGAAACAGAAGTCTAGTCTTGCAGTCATATGACAGTCTCTGAAGAATTCTCAAGTTTCGTTTCTGAGTTGGAGGCAATAACCGGAGTACATAGAAAACATCCAAGAGTTTCTAGCAGAAAACGCTCCCGATCTTGAAAGCGCACCGGGCCTCTCTCGTTGATGCAAGTCTGTGCAATTTCCAGGAGACGACGAGCACAAAGCCCATCAGCTGTCGAGAGACTTCGCGAATCAACTGCTTGCTCTTCACCCAAATGACCAAAGAGCGCTGTAGCTAGTTGCGTATCTTCGAGGAGTCGAGCACAGAAGTCCTCGAAGAGACCATTCTTCACGATGAATTCGATGACTAAGGGGACTGATTCCGGATCTGAGACGAGTTGAGGAAGCGATACCAGAGCTGCGCTTGAAAGCATTTGTCGAGCAGAAGCCATGCGCTGGAGTTCTTGGACCAAAGAGACCTTGTCCATGGTCGGCATTTGTTGAGTTGAAGGACGATCGTACCCTATTCTCCGTCGCCAGACATAGTTGCAATAAATGGATGAGATAATGCATGGAGCCAAAATCACATAGCCCCACCACTTGGTCGCGGAGATGAGCGATCCAACGCCTGCGGTGAAACCCGTCACCCCGTTCATCCCAGCATGCATCTTGACTATATTGGTACGGCGCTTCAGCATTTGTTCGATATCATCCGCCTTTAGCTCCTCTCCTCCTGCAATATTGTGTCTATGAGCCCTTCTCCACACGTAGAGAGACCACGCGGTATTGGCCAGTCCATAGAACGTGGCTGGAGCATTTCCGACATATCCAGACAAGAGGTTGCTTGCTATATATACCCGAGGATTTGCTCCGCCGATCGCCATAAATGTTCCAATACCTACCGCTATAGCTCCGAATCCTAGCAGTACATCCATTCCAATGCGATCCACCACCTCCGTCCCTGTCTCTCGAAAGTTCATGTCTAATCGAGAGTCCAGGTCGTGGACAATAAGTATACCTTGATTGTCGTATGCTCTTTGTGTTCGTAGGAATCGTCTTTCGTCTCGGAGGAAGAGTATGTTGCTCCAGCTCAGTTGAGCATCTTTAAATGCGAAATAAGAAACCGAGAGGGCGAGAGTGCCACCAATAGCCATTAATGCCATTGCAAAATGTGGCACAGGAGTTTGGTTCCATACATTTGCAGCAAAATCTCCAGCATTGGCTAACTCAAGAAATCCCACACCTGCAAGCAGGCTATTCTTGAGCCTGTATTGCTTCGCTGGATTGTAACGGCCTTTCTGTCTGATAAAGGTAACGCAATCAGATATTAACGAGGGTGTGGGCGCGGGTCTGTTCGATTCCAGATCGCTTTCCGCTTGTGGCATCTTCAACGTCGTCGTCGTCGTCGCCGCCGCCGATGCCATTTTATTAGATATGCCATCTTCTAATTCAATCGTGTCATGTCTGCTTCCCATGATGGGGGTCGGATCGAAGAACGGTGAGAAGAGTTTAGGAGAGGCTGATTTAAAAGACAAAAGGAATAGCTCTTATCTCGCAGTCTCCATGCTGTTCTGAGGCGTTAGTGACGCAGGGATTCAAGGTCGACGAAAAGAACGAACCTGCGAAATAAAGTGTGGCTTGAACGAGGATGATGGCAATGGCGAAAAAACACAAAGTGATGAAGCGCGGCGGTTGGAGTACGTGGCATTCCTACCCTCGATATTATGTCAGCTCCCGTCAGCCCTACGGGTGCTACGATCTGAGAACATGCATCCAGGCGCGCCACATCCACAACCCCAACATTGATCACTCAGCCTCATCTTCAGGGTCCCCCTTCTCCATATCAAGTATCGAATCTCTCGAATGACATACGAGGTCAGTAACCAATTAGGATGGCCCATTGATGCTCGAGGCGACACTATTGACCAGGCGAAGGCAAGAATACATCTGCAACATCCCTCACAATGAGCAACAGCCATAAAGGGATAGATCGTCAGCAGGGTCCAAAACCAGATCCCACCAGGGTAGCGCAACGAGGGGCCCCGCTATTCATCACAACTGCGAATCCACAAGGAGATGCGAGTCGCGATGGCCAATCATCAGCGGGGAAGTTTGCACAGCCACCATCGCTTTCGAAGCGAACAATTAGCGACCTCTCTCCACTTCCCTCGCCCTCACAACGTGACACATCTACGAGTGCTACTACTAATGATACACCGAAGCCAGCAAGCTATGCCGATAAGAGTTTGGGGCTTGTAAAGGGTGGTAAAGAGGACCCTAAGAGCCTCTCGTCCAGTAGTGAAGCTAGAGACAAAGTCAAAAGGAGGCATTCGCAAGAACCGAAGGTGAACGTTTATACCGAGTGTGGGACATAGTGATGATTAGTTGTTCGGAGGATTCTCTATTTCGAAGAAGCTGAAGAAGCTGTGGAACGGGGATAAGGCGGAGTGAAGAGGCGGGCAGGGAGGCTTTGAGATTGATATCGTGGGATGTTTTCATCTACATTTAATGTGAATGCGCTGTGCTATCAAGCAAGGACTGGTGGATAGACAGAGAGGGCATGCTATAGATTGAACCTAATATCCCCCTTTGGGACCCGGAAAGGATTTGTGGTTGACTGATTTCATGTCATGGTTCAGGATACCTCTGGAGAATCTGTATCCCTTGACCCTAATTTCCGTGAAACAGGATTGGTTTACAAACTTTGAGCCGACTAAGATGCTCTCGATGGTTACCAAGCCAGGAGGTACCCATCATTAGAAGGCTTGGGCATAGTCGATGAGACCAGCCGGGAAGAGGTGTTCGCCGGCATCTGAAGTGGAGGTCTAGCTGGTCATAGAGCCTCATGGCTCCTGGGTTGTTGGAAGTCGATTCCGCTCCTGTTTCTCTCCGATAACATAATAGACAGAAATGAGTAGGTAAAGGCGTTGATTCAATTGTTGCACACTTGCAAGTCTTCCGAACTTAGAGCCATGAGTATATCTCGACGCATCTTCCAATTCCTCCTCTTGTAAAATTCAAAACCAAACACCCTCTTCTTCTTCGGATCTCTAGGTGTGCCTCAGTTCTGGTACTCGTATATAGTCAGTCGAATAGCCCGCAGATAAGCTTATGACTCAATCGACTCCCGTCAATTGAGCTTGTATCAATTCCAGAGGTCCAAAGTTGAAGCCGGTCATTGCTTGTATGACGGATGGATCGAGGGGTAGCTGGAGGGTTCGCCGGTTGGAAGATAGTTTCTGGCGGAGATCCAAATCCAATTTGGCTGTCTCACGTGCTGAAAAGTATATAGGGAATGAAAATGATCTGAACATTCACAAAGGGTGCACTCCAGCACTCTTTTTGGCTACTGTTCTCGTTTGGGAGGAAGGAGAAAAGATAACGTTCTGCCGTAAAGACAAAGGGAGGAAGTGTTGATCTAACGAAGCATAGCCTTTGTTACACTACTGGTACACTTGGTCTGTGCCTGACATAGCTTACCATCGCCTCAATAGCCCTTTCAACAGGCCGAAACCATTTGCCCAAGAGTTCGTCAGATATAAGGCGCATGAGGAAGCCAAAGGGGATACATAACACTCCTAGCACAACGGAAATGGCCCATTGGGCCCCAGTGAGACGCTTCACAGAAAAGGTCTCCCCACCAACGAAGACGATTAGGACCTGGACGCCGATCATGATCGTAGTGATAGTGATGAAGAGCAAGTTGCGGTGCAGACCCTCTAGGATATTGAATTTGTTGTCGATCCGACGGTTGCTGTTAAAAGTTAGAATAGGTGTCACGTGTGAAGCCATTCGCTATTGTATCTTTTTTGGTAGAGGGATTAGGATACACATACTTATACATATTGAAAATATTCATCCACACGTATGCATTGAACACTATTGTTTGTAGCTGTGCCAGTTCGTGATCCGTATGATAATTCAGTATTGTGGCGCCTCCGAAATGGAGTATCAGCGTAACGACCAACTGATAAACGCTCTGTCCAAAAATCATCTTCCACATCGGGATGGTAATGAGCGGCGCTGACCTGGGATCAGGCTTCTTGTCTAGGATAGTGGGTGAAGGAGGATCGGTTGCGAGTGCGAGAGCGGCCATTGTGTCTTGGAAGAGGTTGATCCACATTAATTGGACGGCGGTGAGGACTGATGTCTCGGTGGAGCTGGCTATTGCGGAGACCATGGTGAGCATCACAGAGGTGATGCTAACTGTGATCTGAAACTGCACGGGGGGGTTAGCTTAGTTGAGTTGGTTTCAAACGGGAGATCAGATGACATATATTGGATAGGAGTTCATACCTGTAAGAACTTCTTTACCGCGTCGTTAACTGCTCGACCCCACATTATAGCTTTCACAATCGAAGAAAAATTATCGTCTATCAAGACAATAGAAGAGGCCTCTCGTGCAATCTCGGTGCCTGAAATACCCATTGAGAGACCAATATCAGCCGCTGCTAGAGCGGGAGCATCATTGGTCCCATCGCCAGTCACTGCGACTATTTCTCCCATCTCTTTTAGCCGCATTACCAGGATCCGTTTATCATCTGGACTAGACCTTGCTAGGACTTTCAGATTCGGGATGATTCGATCCCTCTCCTCTATGCTTAGAGACCTGAACTCGGGCCCTTCCATCGCGATGTCACTACACGTAGCCATAGGCGTAGACGAGAGAATACCACATTCCTTCGCAATCGCTTTGGCAGTGAGAATATTATCTCCCGTGACCATGCGCACAATCGCACCTGCCTTGATACAGGCCTCCACCGCCTCTTGAGCACCTTCACGAAGCGGGTCTCGGATGCCCACGAGGCCAAAGAAGACTAGATCCTTGAGGATGTCCTCGAAGATGACCTCCCCGTCGTCCCCGATCCGAGCCCCGGGTGGTGGCCATTGCTGAAAGTCGCGATACACTAGGCTAATGGTTCGAAGTGAATGTGACGCGTAACCAGTGATGATCCGGTTCAGAGATTCAGTGTTGTCCGTAGTCAGCTCGGTATCCCAGACTCCCTTCTCAGTTGAAGATTGCATGCTTCTGGTGCACTTTCGTAGCAATACCTCAGACGCACCCTTGACATATAGTCTATGCAAGCCGTCGAGCTCAACGACGGTTCCCATGCATTGGCGCTTCGCATCAAAGGGAACCAATTGGACAATCTTTATATTCGAACGCTCGATGCTCAAGGGTCCAATTCCTAGATGGTCCCGAGCAAAAGTGAGAATGGCAGTCTCTGTCTGCGACCCAATGAAGGTTTGCGGACCATCCTTACCAGGGCCTTCGAAGGCTGTAGAGTTGGCGACGATAGACTGTTTGAGCATTTCCTTGACATCCTCAATCAAATCTCCTTCGATGAATCCACCTATGGGAACCGAAACAGCAGCAGAAGCTGCTCTGATTTCCTGTAGACATGCGGCTTCAAGATCTATCGTGGTGTGGGATACCCCGAGGTTGTCATTGAAGAGCTGACTCGTGCCAACGACCCCGGCGACAACCTTCATCTTATTCTGCGTTAGCGTACCGGTCTTATCTGAGCAGATATTTGTAACGTTGCCCATGGTCTCACAAGCCCTTAGCTGTCGGACAAGGTTATTGTCCTTCAGCATCCGGTTGGACGCGAATGCTAGCGCAAGCGTAACTGCAAGAGGGAGTCCTTCGGGGACAGCTATAACGAGAACAGTGAGCGATATGATTAGGATGTTGAGAAAGTTTTGGCCCTTTTGCGGACTGGAATGTGAGTTGTGTGGAAGCTGTACTAAGAATTTGATGAATAGCACGACGAACAAGAGCAGGGCTGCTGCGAAGCCAAACCAAGCAATGGCTTTGGCGAGTTTCTTGAGCTTGACTTGCAATGGAGTAAAACTCGGTTCCTCTTTGAGAGACAGCAGGATCTTGCCATAGCAAGAGTTCACACCAGTAGCCGTGACGAGGAAGGTCCCTAGGCCTTCGGCGACCTTGGCTCCCGAAAAGATGAAGGGATCCAGCTCTATTTCAGGGGCATCTGCCTCCCTTTGTTCCGGTTCCTTTTCCTGTTCTTGGATGGCTATGGCTTGGAACACTTTGTCTGCGCCATGCTTGTGCATGAGGCGTGACTCGCCAGTCGACGACGACTCGTCGCATTTGACATTGTAGCCATCGATGAATATCCCATCGGCAGGAATCACATCTCCCGACTCCAGGTGTACAACGTCGCCCACAAGCACGTCAGAGATGGGGAGTACTTGAGACGTTCCTGACCTGATGACCTTCACCGTTCGATCTTGCTGCTTCTTGTTCAGCCAGGCAAACTGACGCTCTTTCTCCCAGTCATTAATAGAACCAACCAGTACGATGATAACAATTGCTGCGAGGATTGCAACTCCCTCCACCCACTCTATTGGTGGGTTACTCAGCGTGCGTGGTGTCCCGAATGCCTGGTAGAATCCAACGGCTAGTGAGACTGCGGCTGCTGCTGTCAAGAAGACTAGAATGAAGTCATTGTACGCCATCCACATCAACTGAAATATGCTCAGCGGCTTTTTGGTAGGGAGTGTATTGTCCTGAAACACCCGTTTTCTATCCACAAACGCCCCGTCATGTAGCCTCCCTGATGTTGTCCATGATGATGTCAATCTGGCGATGGCGACCGGTACCAGCGCTTCTTCAGTCGAAGCCCTCGTCTCTGCATTTGTCGGGGCCAAATTATGATTCAAGCCATCGAACACAAACTCGTCGAGAACCGTCTCTTCCGAGCTCAAGCCGCATTGGCGATCTGTTCGCAATCCCCTTTCCAGGCCAGCTAGGCCGCCAAACCGGTAGAAGACTGTCAAGCCTTTGTCCGGGTTCACGAGTCTGCCCAACTGCCCAGGTGAGAAGGCAAACTTGTGCTTGTTTTCCTTGACCTTGAAACCGGCCGCCGCCGGACTACGACGAGGGAACTTCAAGGCCTCGCCGTCCTTAATCAATTCCGCATTGCTGATTGATATTCTTGTTGGTGCCGGAGGAGATGGCGTCGTGTCTTCGCTGTGTAAGGGTGTGTTCGTGGAGTGGATCTGATTCTGGTTGTCACGTTCGGAGAGCTGGACCTGCATTGTGGCAGGGGCGATTTTGTGCAGGCAGAGCTGCCTTCATTTCGAGCTCCTTGGGGCGATTCGGTGGCAGAGCGGTGAATAATTCACTGCAGGTTCCAATGCTCTTGCTGCGTGTCGATTCCAAAACATACATATATGGCCATGGCCATGGGGGAAGGGGGCCAGTTCGGGCACTATCAGTAAAGGTTCGTCGTCCATTGTGGCTATGCTGAGATAGGCACTGTAAGCAGGCGCCGGGCGCAAAGAGGGCTTGTGACACGTGACGATCAGCATCATGCCTATCGAGTCACAATGCTCCCGTCCGTTCTAAATATCCTTTGTCGCCCAAGGTCGTCGTGCCCTTGAAGCACAGCGATGGAATTGAAGCCATTGCTCGGCTGCTCTTAGTCACGTAACCTTATTACATGCCCTAGCTTACCTTAACGCACTAGCGAGAGCTACCACCCAAAAATTATATATTTAGAGTCGATTCTTGTAGAGGATCCTTCTTCTTTCTTTAGCTTTATTTCCCAGTTAATACAGCACCTTCTGCAAGCGTCGCCTCTTATATAACACTCTCTATACACGTGTTTAAGCGATGAGTCTGGGCAGAGCTCACACCGCGGCCCTAACAAGTTCGTTAAGTTATATAAAACTATATTTAAATATTTATTCAAAATTGGTTCACTATATTAGTTTATTGGAAACTAATTTAATTGATTTAATTGATTATTAGGAGCCTCACAAGGCCCGCGGAGTGTAAGTAAGGCGAGTAAGCCGGCGATTCTACGAGTGTATGTAACTCTCCGAGCTTATGGAGTGCCAGCCTCATGTGCGAGTTTCGCCGGCCTCGGCATGCTTGTCAATCTCTAGCACAGTTCTTAAGACAGCAACAGGTCTCGTTGAGCCGGGACTGTCATTTCTTGTCTATGAGCTCATATGACTCCTAACATGATGGCAGGCAAGCTTCCACCAGATGCTTCCCACACTTACCTCCTTCTCGCCATGACAATCTCTCACTTCAACGAAAAAGCTAGATGGGCCCTTTCCTATCACCAAGTTCCATACAAACAACACCTCCTCTTACCATGGCTCCACATCTTCACCGTCAAAAAGATCCTTAACAGTACAAGCTCCTCCATCTCAGAAAAAAGAGACAGCTGGTCTTCTCCCTTCTCAACTCCCTGCCTCGCTGTCTACGATTCCTCCGGATGCGCCCTCCAAGACTCATATCACGACTCGCACGACATTCTAGTCTACCTCTCCGAGAACTTCTCGAGCCCTGATCACCCGAGTCTGTATACCTCCTGCGGCCCCTCCAAAGTCGATGAAATTCATGCCCTGGAGAAGCGGTACGATTTGGGCCTTGGTATGGCAGCTCGGGATCTTTTCTACCTCGATCATCTAGTAGTCAATAAATGGCGAGCTATGCTTCCATTCGCGTTTATGGGGTTTAGAAATGGAGTCGGAGCTTTGCAATCGCTGCTCTGGTTTGGACTTTCGCCGCTGCTGGGGAGGATGGTGATGGCTGTGATGGATATAAAAGTTGAGAAATTGGAGCAGGTGATGGAGACTTGTCGTGAGGAATATAGGCATGCGTCGGAATGTGAGTTGAGTCTCTGATTAATGGCTCGGATGGAATAACTTCAAGTAAACCGTGACTTCTAACACTGGTTTGCCGATCTAGTGCTTAAAAAGTCAAGGTATCTTGCTGGGGACTGCTTAAGCGCAGCTGATATAACGTTTGCCGCTCTTGTAAGTGATCAAACAATATCTACGTCGTAGCTCGAGTCTGAACTTCACTCTAGTCATTCCCTGTTCTCGGTGTTACGCATCAAGAAGGCAATTCGCGGTATCCCATTGGCGCCTTTTCTACTCAATTCAAAACCTTTCAACATGAGTTGCGTGCGACAAAAGCTGGCCAGCATGTTTTGCGACTATTCAAGGAGGAACGCTATTTTGGAACACCATTACCAAGGAAGAAAAAGACCTTGCTTGGGTTGTGGTAATCACTGGTGGGAAAATTTCCAGAGCAGATACACAGCCTTCAGTAATACCAGGTTGTCCTGATTGGCAGAAAAGAAAAACTGAGAAATGCAGAACACTTGAATTTTTTGGGAGAGAAGTCGGTGGGCAGTTCGTAGTGCTCAAACTATTGGCAGAACGATCACACATCCTTCCTCTCTCTATCCTTCCCAAACTTCCCCACCATAGCCCTCAACGCCCAAAATTCCTCAACTTCAGCCCACACCCAACCCTGACAGCACCCAAGCCACACTCTCCCACCCCTCCATCACCCTCGCCAACTCCTTTCCCTCCTTCCACAAGAACCAAGCCAGAGCCTCCCACTGCAGCGCTCTGGCTCCCTAGCTCATGAGTCCAAACACTTTAACCACCATTCTCGCACTTCGCCTAGATGGAGGCGCAAGTCTATACACCAATACAATAAATCCACTACCGTATCCGTGACCCCAACACCAAGAACAATCAATATACTGCACGGCTGCGTAACAAGAGTGTAATGCGTGGGGTCTCGATACCGTAGGTACAGAATAAAGCAGTAAGACAGCGATTGTAGAACGATATGGTGGCCCTGAAGCAGTGTCGAACTCGGTCTATATAGGATCTCAACCAAGTATCCATAAATCAGATTATTCAATATAGAACAAATGATCTAAATTCTGTCTCGTTCCCAAGACTTCCAGATCTTGAAACTGGGACGATAGCTCCCAAGCAGAGAAGAGGAAGAGCCATGTAGTAAGTGCTTTGTAGAAGATGATAGTGATGTAGATGGCGAGTTGACGTTGTTTGTGTGCTGGTTGGGTAGGGAAGCGGGG
>AYLM01000171.1:0-16242 GCA_001625345.1 Cairneyella variabilis | reverse complement strand
GGGGAGGGGTTACTAAACATCCAGTAGATGTGCAGGCTCCTACACCACTGCTTCCTGCCTTGCTTTAACAGTGCCGTCGCAATGCGCGTCTTCAATGGAGCGCAGTTATCGCTCATTCTTGCCCAGGATTTTAGCTTACCTTTTTATGTTATGGTATATTCTCACTACTTGCAATATATCATCTTGAAGATTAGTTGCTATGAAACGCCCACTTCCCAGAAACTGAGTTAAGCACTGGGCTCAGACAAAGCACACAATATCAAGGGTAAAGCAGAAGAGCTTATGTGGTGATATCTTGAGTAGCAGAGTCAATGCAACAGCTCTATGAGTCTATGCATAGCTCCACACCTTCAAGTGCCAAATTTTGCTGTAGCTAACGTGGGCCAAACTGGACAATTGACTTCGGTGTTATTTCCAGACCGGTGACCGTTGTAGTATCGACGGTAACAGCATGAGTGACGGACTCTGATTCAATGATGCAGCGAGCTTGTAAGCAGGGACTTGGGGGCAATCTCTCTTGCACTTAGTAGGACGCCGATATATTACTCGTTTGGAATCTTAAGAATCATCATTACTCAAGGGCATGGGATGCTAGATTGAATGGCTACCAGAATTGATTTGGACACTCTTGTGTAAGAAAGACCTCTTTTCTGAAGGTGAAAGGAGAAGCTGCAGAGGGAAAGCGCAACGATGAAAGGATTACAAAAGAAACTGATTAGCATCCCTTAGCTTCTCATATTTCAACCGAATCTAGTAATCTCTGAAATACAGTTTCGACATTTAAAGAATAGTCCGGTTGGAAAGTCGACTCATTCCGTTGATCTACAAGTCCCATAATCGCAAAGAGTTTATCTCTTCGGTCCGAAGCCTTCTTATGGCGCAATTCAAATGCAATATCCAAGATATCTGGTGGACGACTGAAAACCTGGTTCCGCTGGCGTTCAATATGTTGCATCTGAAGATTCAACACCTGCAAGAACATGCCCGGGTTGACCTCAGAGAGCCCGGCCTGCTCCCATTGTGGCGAGATAGCAGCATATTTGATCCGCCTTATGAATTGCCGCACCTGGACAGGATCGTTAGTCCATTCGAAACTGTCTTCACCACAAATCATGAGGGCCTTCTGGGATACGGCTGCTTCTTGTACCACCCAAATCCGAGAAAACCAGTCGCGTTCGATCACTTCACGAAGTCCGGCGAGGAAACATTCTGGACTTCGAGCCCAGGGTGCTGAGTTGTCTAAAGCGCTTTGTGCAAGATGCCTCAGAACGGCCATTCCCATTGGGCTCTCTCCTCTCGCTGGACCAAGCCAAATATTAACTCTCTCTGCTCTGGCATAGATATCGAGCATTATTGGAACCTGTGCATTCTTCTCCGGCGCACATTGTTGATCGATGCAAATGGCGTCGACCCAAAGAGTCCTAGAAACATCTGGGGAGCGTAAGTGCCTGAGCGCAACAGTCAAGCTTGGCGGGATTGGGAGATAGAATCCACCATCCAAATGCAATCGAGGCATTTGATCCCGGGACGGAAAGGCCCCCCATGTGTAGGACAGCGCTTCATACTTCATGGACCATTTCAGCATGTCGATTCCGTCATGGTCGGTTGAGATGCTCGAGTTGTGGATGAGGCTGCCCTGCAATGGGTCGTTGGGTCCACCAGGTGATAGCTCTAACACGCGAATGTGATTCGGGTGCTCCAATGGACGATATTGGTATTCCTTCTCTCCATCGCCCTACAATTATCAGCCAAGCCAATAAGACGGCGGAATAGGTCCCAAACCATTCCAGCTTTGAAGCTAGCCTGCTTTAAAGCCTCATCTCTGACGATATGCAACCAGAAGCCAAAAGTAACGCGTCGGCCTCTTAGCGAGAAACCCCACGACTTTGCCTTCCGCTTCCAATAATATTCCAGTCCCATTGGGGTTCTTCACCGTCGCCAAGGTGACTGTCTTATCTGGAGAAGGACCTGAGAGTGAGAGGTCATAAAACGAATGTTCTAAAAGGCGAGCCGTTTATGCAGCCTGATCGTGAGCCGGGCTGAGCCGGAAGTTGTGGTGGCTGTGCAAAATTCCTAGCTCGTTTAAGTGAAAGGAGGTGGTGCTCACTCCCAGGAACCCAACAAAACTAGTGGAGACAAAAGTCAAGTATAACTACAACTCCGAGATTCAGCAAAGAGATCTTCAGCATCTGCTCCTGCCTCAAGGCTTGGACAAAGGAATCTGGAATTCTTTGCTGACGTTGTCCAGTGAGTAAATTGCGTGGGCGAATAGGCTTCTGCCAGTATCCGCAATGTCTTGGAGAGAGATTCGTCGACATATACTCAAGATATTACCATTTTTGGAGGAGCCTGAGCATTGACGGCGAGCTTCACAACGACGGTAGCCTCCAGGATAACAACAGTTGGGGTCGCGGTTGAACTACTGGGAGTCAATTTTGAAGGAATGGACCGGTTCCTAAAGCAATGGTTCAAGCAGAGATTCAAGGTAAAGCATCAATCTATGTAGGTCAGTTTTCAATTTCTGCATACACTTTTTGGACGGAGATATTTGAAGCAGCGGGCCAAGTTCTCATGAATGATATTCTGGAACTGAAGATCAATGATATATATAGACGCAGGTAATCTTCGGCCTCAGCTTGATCGACCAAACCAGTGCTACACTGCTATTGGACAGCCCAGTATTTAAAACCAAGAGCAATAGGGCCAAGAGATTGTTCAAGGGACTTGAACAAGCCAAAGCCGCCGGCAACGGGAGAAATGTCATACCCTGGTGCCTGAGCTTGATAAATACTGCTCAAATTGCTCCTGGTTGCATAGCGTATAATGCTTTGAGGGCAGAAGACTCTCCTTCGGGACCTAAAGCTCAAAAGCTGATGGGAGTTTGAAAATGACAGCAGTTGTTCTGGCGACGACAACTGACCTGTCATGGAACGCACGGTCCCCTATATAACCTCATTCCTCCGCTCTTTGCATCCGGCAGACCTTAGAATATACTCATTTTACCCCATATTGGCCTATACAGTCCATGACATGACCGCTTGGCTAAGTTATGATGAACTTGTAAAGAGGCAAGTCAGGGAAGATATGTGTCATTCTTGACGCGCAGCACAGCCTTATATTATTGCGGTCCTGAACGAGAAGGACTGAGAGCGTGCTCTCGAGTCGCTGAGAAAAGTGCCTATAGATTTTATGCCACTGGGAAAATTGAGAAGGGAGGGAATAAATACTGTTC
Source organism: Cairneyella variabilis (assembly GCA_001625345.1). Classification (NCBI taxonomy): domain Eukaryota; kingdom Fungi; phylum Ascomycota; class Leotiomycetes; order Helotiales; genus Cairneyella; species Cairneyella variabilis. The sequence continues at coordinate 13,010 of AYLM01000171.1, read as the reverse complement.
CAGTAAGACAGAGGCTATTAGGACGGTGAATCGTTTCATGATTCATACAAGATAGTGGCATATCAATGAAGAATGAGGAAGGAAACAGGGCCGGGGACCTAGCAGGAGGCTTCATGAGAATTGGAAGTTGCGCAAGTTACTTTTTAAAGCAACTGTAAATATACCGCTTCTCGTCAGATAACCGCTGGCTGATCAACAGCATTTCATGAGCCATTCGAGCGCTCTACTGGTGAAAGACTTCCACCAAAGATCAAATGTCCCCGAGAGTCAGGATTGATGAGATGATAGCATATATGCTCCATGCGAAAGGCAGATGTATAGTATGGAGCTATATAACGGTCTGTAATCGAACGGCCGACAGTAGATTGAAAATGACAGCAATTCTGATTTCGACAGCAGTGATTTGTAATTGGTTCGTACCTAATTTAGCAGCTTTGCATCAGTTGGACCAGGACCAGGTGGGACCTGAGAGACCGTTGCCTCCAAAAACACACAGTCACGTGATGCTACAATACAAGCCTGATGCGGAGGACACCATGAATCAGATCGCTCGCTTGCTGTTGAATTTATTTGAAGCTAAGATTGCCAGTGAAAGCTGATGTTTATATGGTTATGCTGAGCCTGCTGAGCCTGCTGCAATGTGTCCAAATTTGGGCCACAATGGAGTTTGTGTTCGAGTTTGGAATGCCATAACCTTGAGAAGAAAGGTAAAGGGCGAGGTCCAACCTCAACCTCAACCTTGTCAACATCAACAGAGCAGAACGCCGAGAGTTGAACCCGGGCTGCGATTGAGAGCTACCGGCCATCGATTTGGATGCTTTGTGCTCTCGAAGATCGCAGGTCTCGATGTCAATAAGATTCCTGGGTGCTGAGCTTTGCCGTTTCAATAAAGAGGTAGCCGGCGGCAGTCTCTTCTTTGTAGATATCGTCATCGTGATTACGCAGCAGTGGCTTCACTAAGTCGTGAACCCAGGAGGCTTTACCCGCGGTGAACTTGAGATATATATGAACTTGAGATACTCGTAAACTTGAACTTACTCATGGAGTTGAGATTGCAGAGTTGCTCATGGAATTAAGATACTCACAGACTTGCGTTTTTGAATCGAAGACTTCCATGAAACTAGAATGCCAACATTAGTTGATATTTTGCTGAATATTTTCGGTCTGTAGTCACGTGCCGGCCGGACCACGCTAGTTTTGTTGCAAGCTGGCTGCCGCGTCTATCAATTCGCGACAGCATCAGCCTTCTCAATCAGCAACATTGGACATCCAGTCAAGATGCAGAATCCGAGCCAAGGCATACAGCAGGAGCTGCTGCCGCACGTTCATTTACTATCAACCTACCGTTTTCCAGTCGCACACGGCCTTCAGCCGGAAAAGATAACTGAATGGCTCCTGAACGCGCCAAAGATTTCTCGCGATACAGCCCCCTTCTATTGGACCTACCTTGATCGACCTGCAGACAACACAGTCCTGCTTGTCTGGCAGGCCACAAACCTTCGTGAAACCACAGGTGTCGAAATTGCCAGCGACGGTTACATTTGGCCTCCGGTAGAGACTGCATTCCAGCTCGAGGTCTCTGGAGGCTATGTAAGTTTACTTGAATGAATCGCAGATCAACGCTGACTAGCTTTCAGACTCTGGAGGTTCGCCAGCATAAGATCGGATACTCGCCAGGGGAATCTGTTGCAACACATGCTCGTCGTCGATATCGTCTTCACCCATCGAAGTTTTCAGCCCCGAACCAAGCTCAGCCTGATCCTTCCCTGTGGCTCATTCACTACGCACAAGCCGACCCTCAAGACCGTGTTGATGTTCGCGCGATTCCAATTACCCCGCAAATCAATCAAATGGTGAGCACACGGCAGTATCTTCAACAACAAGGACAGATCGTCCAGAAAGAGTTCATGCTTCACGACCGTGGCAATTGGCCTCAGATTGCCTTTCCCAGAGGTCAATCTCGAGGTGCAGCCATGTACGGCGCTCACGCTCCGCCTACCCGCATGCCGCAGGCAATGGCCTATCCTACACATCAACCAACAGCTGGCCCACCACCAAAGCGCGTTCGCACCAATGCTGCAGCCAGTCAAGCAGCAGCCAGTGGCAGTGGCGCTGTGCTTGATGTCGACGATGAGGAGGACACATCTCGCGGCGACATCTTCGATTTCACCACCCCTCGTGAGATCAGCACAAGCAGATACAAGCAGCACCATGAATGGATGGAGGAGCTTCTGAATTCGCCTTATTCAATCAGTCAAATTATTCCTACAGATCTTGGACTTGGCAAGCGTGGAGGATCCACAGTCGGACGACTCGCTGCTCTCACTGATGGATTCTTCGATGCACCGTACGACCCTGAGAACGATACTGTTAAGAACGAGTATGTTGGTAGGCTCGATCCTGGCAAGGCTGATGAATTTCGGAAGAGACATGAGTCACATGAAGCAGCAGAGAACAAGGAGATCGAGAAGATGAAGAAGAAGCATGCGAAGCGATTGGCGAAACTTCAAAAGGGTTCCCTCTTCCTTCTTGCCGAGAAGGAGTTGCGAACTGCTGTTGACGATCCAACTGACACTGGACCTGAATTTTGGCGCTTGGAAGGCAAGGTTGACGAAGAAGAAAATGGCGAAGACATGGTTGTGACCGGAGTTCCGTCAAAGGTCTCCGATATCGTTGCTCGAGTTGAAGCTTCTGTTGGTCGTCGCGCAACAGCAGTACAAGAACTCATTCGCATCCAGAAAGGTGGCTACGAAGAAGCTCCTTTGGTTCCATCTCCACCCGCAGTGCCGTCTGCTCCAACTTCCCAGATCTCACCTCCGGCTTCGAACAATGGTTCTCAAAACAGTGGCGTCCTGGTTGATGGAACCGACATGGACATGAGCAATTCAGCAGCTGGCCTCCTTGATCAATATCATACTGGACTCTCGTCGAATGCAACACCCGGTAGCAGCTTCCCTACTCCTCAACCTCTCCTTCAAACCCATTCTTCTGCCGGTACACCAAGCAATATGCACGTTTCATCTCCTCACCCAGTGTCTCAGACTACGCAACCGGAGCCAGCACAGATCGATACTCCAATGGCCGATGCAACTTCCATCGAGCAAAGCGCCTCGACTGATCCTACGGGTACTGGAGACTGGGTTGTTGTTCCCCCTGGTGGCGTGTCTCCAGCTGCTTCCATACAAGTCCAGCTTTCGACTCCATCTGCACCCGGTGATCTTTGCGCCCAGATTTCTGCTCCAGTTACATCCGCACCACCAATGTCGAATCCTTCTCCCTTGCCAATCACTACTGCTGGTACCTCGGCTGTCAATACTCCGGGCCTACCTGATTTCCACACTTCCCCTAACGACTTCGCTGATTTGGGAGATCTCGACACTGCCGGTGAGGCGTTGGCAAGCTACGGTGATGACATGGGTGGTGATGGAGACTTGGGAGATTTGAACATGGACATGGATGTCGGCATGGATGATTCTGCCTTTGGCGAAGCATTCCATGGCGTTGAGGCTAGAGATGATGGCGACGAGGGAACTCCCGGTGAGGGTATGGGAGAAGGACTATAGTCATCGAACGAGCGTCTATGAGATACTGTAATACTACATGGGGGACGAGCCATTTCTAGTTCTGAGGTCTCGTCATTTCAATAGTTTCTTTCATGCCACAGATATCACCCTTGATCTTGCAACGACAAGACTGTAGGACTACTATTCAGGATGGAGATGAGAAATTCTTTCAGTGGTACTTTCCTGCGATAGAGATGATAGACAAAATTGAAATTTCTTGCACGTAGGGTTTTTCCTGCTTTTGTATTGTGTTTTTCTGCCGAATCAGTGTGTTCTGGCGATTGGGTCTCGCATGTAGGGCGAAGGGACTTCTGGCTTTCTTCCCCGCTTCACATCTCCTAAGGACCGAACTCTTCTCCATGAACGCGACAAGCCATCAACGATGACTTCCGTTTTGATTTTGATAATTTATGTTCTAGTATACGCTATATTCCTTTTCAACAAATTGCATATTGGTGTATCTCTTCACTAGCTCCACGTCCCCCAACGTCTCAGCCCCCTCAAATCTTCCAGTCGTAGTGTCGGTTGGTATAGCTAGAGGGGTAGGACGATCATTTCTTCTTATCGCAACTCTCAATTGTCTCTACAGACGTTAGCAACGCAGCGTCTTGCGGGTGTGAATTGTTTGAGGAAAGGACTGAGGGGTCTTGCTCTCCCGCTATGCCGGAGAGATACGTTTCACATTAGAGGATCAGATCGTAGATCTTGTTCGGAGCATTAGAAAGAGGCGCACCAGTTCTTGAGGCTGCAAAGTCAAGATAAACAAGGCAGATATCAAACAACAAGAGTTTTCTCTGTCTCCCTCGAATCCATAACATCAGTATATCTCAGCTATCTGCCACGTCAGGTTGCAAGTCTTAGATCCCAACTACTTTCACCAACGATCAGATAGCATGTAACGCGGTCTTCGGGATGTTTCCCTGCCTATACTGGGAATCAAATTCGTAGTCCGCAAGGCTGATAGCTGTTAATCGTACTCGGATGGAGTATGCTTTGGTCTCTCGCACTCATGATTCATGATGCAATCTTTGAGTCTGGACCTATTATAACTCTCCAAATGATAATCGATGAGGTTCAGCGTGCTGGCTGACCACAGAGCCTCGAGATAAAAGTCTGATATCCGAAGTCTAGCTAATATGCGAAGCTTTGATCACTTTGATCTACTTTCGGAATTTTGATAGCGGAGCACGAGGTTGTGCGCAACAACCTTAATCCATCCACATCGGAAATTGAACGCGCAAGAAAGGTGCAAGAGCTACGCGATTATCAAGAATTCTCCAATCTGATATCCCAATTTCCACCACATTCACATACAACTTGCCAAGATCCATCTTTTCAATTCTCCGCAGATTCCACATTTGTTGTTGGCTCGGAGTCGGTAGGTCTGAGGGCATCTCTGTCTATCCAATGAGATTGAACGGGAAAATGAAAAGCCTACGAGTATATAGTGTACCGAGTATTCTGTAAGATAACATGATTGTTTCACGCTACCTCCATCATCCTAAATTTCCTATTTCGCAGTCACTTATTCGTTTCTGTTATGTGCCCCAGGTTCAAAATGCTCACTATTCCAGATCTTCTTGGACTTACGAACATTGCAAGCACATCTCCCCTCCTCACTCGTAATACAACTGTCACAAACGGCCACTACCTCGCATAGAATATCACGAACCAAACTTTCTTCAGCGGTTCATGCACTGCTGAGAGAGTCTCAATTCGCAAGGAATAGCGATCTTTGACAGGCGCCGGGAAGCAAGCTTTCGTCGCTGAGCTCTGCTTAATTGCTCTGCCCAATACCACTGCTCAACCTAGTGCTACCACCCATTTTGATGACTTCCAAGCTGCTCATCAGCAAGGCACCAACATAACGCACGGAGATATTATTCACTATACCGTAAGGCGCCCTTCAGATCCCAGTTGAACTTTTTACTAACAGTCCGACAGGCCCAATTCTCTACTGGCACAGATATCAAATGTACACACATGAGTACATTCTCTAAACAGTGTGCAACTACACTGGCATCATACCCTGGTGGGGTGAAGCTTTCGATGCAGCCTCTGGTGACTTCTTCCAGTCCTACATATGGGAGGATCAGCGGTTCGGAGGAAATGGCGGCTCGGTCGACAACTGTGTCTTCGCCGGACCCTTTGGCAACCGTACCGAACACATCGGATCACTAGAGAAGATGACTGATTACTGCTTTGCTCGCAAATTTAATGAGACGAAAGGCCTTTCATATGGCGTACGCGAGAATGTCGATGACTGCTACGAGTACACGACTTCGACGGATTTTACAACTGCATGGCGTATTATCCCCATATTTCTGGACATCAAGCGGTTGGTGGGGCCACGACTGACGTTGACTCGTAAGCATTCGCTTCTCCGCATGCTGCCGTTTTGATGCACTGACAAGTCTAGATCTCCCGGCGACCCAGTCTTCTACTTGCATCACGCCTACCTCGGTCGAATTTTCTTGCAGTGGCAGCAGATGAATCCAACAGAGCGAATGGACATGATTTCGAGGAATACGACTGTGACGGAGCCAGCTACGGGATGGGTTGCTTTGACGCTTGATTATAATATGACGATGTATGGCTTTGTGCCTGATGTTGCGATTCGTGACCCAATGAATACTCAAGGCGGATATCTGCGCTCGAGTTATGGATACTAGAGACACGATTTAGATGAACTGGGATTTAATTCAATGGACTTGTCATACTTTTTCGGAAGTTGGGAAGAATTTCATTGTAAATGCTCTTTCTTACTCGAGGGTCGGAACGAAAATATACTCGGTTAGACTGTACCTATTGTAAACATCCTCTGAGAACTTTTTCTTTTCGAAGACACCTATAACGTCTCAATGAAAATAATTATTGAACCTTTTATTTCTTCGGAGGCCTTCAATGTGAAGTTACGCATCTGATTCGGAAGTGTTGCGGGTCAGGTCACGGGACCAAGCTCGCTTCCTTTTCTTCAGCCCACAAATATATCAGAATAAACCACCATTCTTTCACATACGACCACAGACTGAGGAGAACTGGGCATCCCGTCCGCTCTGCCATACATAAGCCTCAGATCGATGGATTAGTAGTTGGGTGGGTGACCACCAGCGAATACCCATTGTTGTATGTTTCTTTTTTTTGCCACTCTTTCCCACGTTTTGCCAATTTGTACCAGCTTCAGGGGGGCTCGAGAGTTCACTTTTTGTCATCTTACTATGCTTTCTGCCAGCTACGATGATTTAAGATGCTTCATGTCCTTTGTATCATTTCACTTTTGCTGTTCTGAATGGTGGATGTGTCTTTCCGCGTGGTGGAGCTGTGCTATGCTTGAGGCTCCGTGCTCATGTCTCACACCTTGGCATCTCGACCATCCAACCTCATCTCTCATGAGAGAGGTTGATTCCGATACTCTGGAAGCAGTTCTTCTTCACGATTGACATGGCCACATAGAGTTCTTTTTATACTTATTCTGCTCCACTCTCACAACCACCAAGACCGGTCCGCCTCCGGATGCCGGAAATGGGAAGCCCACAACTTGAAGCCTCTTCTTCTTGGTACCGAGTAAGAAGTATCTATACACAATTATATTTGTTACCCAATCCCATGATATTTTTCCAAAGCGTTGGTTCGTCCGAGAGATTGTTGATAATCATCTTTCAGCCTCCTGCCAAGCTCGGTCTATCGAGCACATAGTCACGTGATTGCGGAATGGTTCTGATGCGAAGGGAAAGATGTCTGAATTTCTATGTAAGGACTGACTGAGCGTATATAGTGATAATCCTAGTCAGTGAGCCTAAGAAAACAAGTGCTTGCGGGGCACTAAAATAAGGGGTCAGAATGCCGTTCCGGCACTGAAATATCCGACACGGCCTGTTATCCGATCAGCCAAGATGCCAACTCCTTCTCCTAAAGTGCGAACCGGCCCGTTACAGATTGCTAATCTGGTGACAGCGGTAAGTCCCATTGAGAGGAAAGCCTGTGGTGGAGAAGTCTGTCAGCACTCAGGGCCCTTTGATATTTCCAACATCACTGGGCACTTTATACCGTTCTCCGCTCATCTCATATTGCCATCCAGAAGTCAGATTTCCATTTCCTACTCGCTACGGATGTTTCAACTACCAAATAAGGGCACTAGCTTCGAGGCCATAAGTACGGCTCGTCGCTGGCGCTCTAAGGTTTTGCTCTGCACCTAGCATCTGTCACTATTTTCAGCATCTTAATATCTAGTTGCTCATTTCAATCTTCAATATGAAGTATTCATTCATTGTTGCGACTGTGGCAAGCCTTCTTACCAGCGCCGCTGCAGTTGGTGTTACTGGTACTGCTGAGGGATTCGGATCCGCAACCACGGGCGGTGGATCAGCCACTCCAGGATACCCGTCAAGTATTGATGAGTTGACCGAGTGGTTGACAGATGATGTTGCTAGAGTGGTTATTTTAGACCGGGAGCAAGGGAACCGTCAGCCGAGCTCAATGATTATATGTTCACGAGCTTCAGGTTCAACTATATTGGCAGCGAGGGAACGACCACCGAGACTGGCTGTAGACCTGCCTCAAAAGCCTGCCCTGGTAACGGCGGTTAAGACGCTATCAACCATGCCTCATAGTATGTATCTTGAATTTTACTTTGCACAATGCTTAGTACTGACTTCGGAAAAGGTGTGATAATGGCAATGCCGGCACTGGAGCTGACCTCAATCTCAGTGACTTATGACAATGCATTGATGTCCAATCCAACAAGTCTATCGTAAGAATTGGCTCCAAGGGTGCTATTAGAGGAAAAGATCTCAAAATTGCCAGTGGTGCCCAAAATTTTATCACTCAGTATGTTTCTTCCACCTCACCCTCGATGCAACTTGCTGACACTCGTAGAAACATCCACATCACCGAGCTCAACCCTCAGTACATCTGGGGAGGTGACTCCCTCGCCCACGCCGGCACGGACCTAATTTGGATCGACCACTGGAAAGTCTCCCTCGTCGGCCGCCAAATGTTCGTCACCGGCGGCGAAGCCTCCAACCGCGTAACTATCTCTAACAACAAATTCGACGGCTCCACATCCTGGTCTGCAACCTGCGACAACCACCACTACTGAACCGTCTACCTCGCAGGCTCGAACGACATAGTCACCATGAAAGGCAACTACATCCACCATACCTCTGCCGCTCGCCCAAGATGACTGGCAACACGCTCTTGCACGCTGTCAACAACTACTGGTACGCGAATTCCGGACACGCGTTCGATATTGGTTCTCGATCTACAGTTTTGGCTGAAGGAAATGTGTTCCAGAACGTGATGACGCCACTGTTGGAGAATTTGGGTGCATTGTTTAGCAGTCCGAGTATGAGCGCAAATACGGCTCGCTATAGCTATTTGGGACATAACTGCCAGTTGAATGCTTTTGGTAGCAGTGGCAACTTTTCGGGAACCCAAACCAGCGTTTCCTCGGATTTTGAAGGCAAGGTTATTGTGGATGCGGATACGGCGTCGACTAGTGTGGCTAGCACGGCTAGTGTTGGGAAGTTTTGAGTGCTGAGCTAGAGCTGATTAGTGTGGAAAGCTAGAGGCTGCGATGAGCAAGCTGCGGTTGTATGAAGATGAGGTGATATGAGCACTGTACATACATTTTGGCCTGGGAAAGCCAGTTTCTCTTCTCCTGTAATTAAATTTGCAACTATTACTTCTAATCTAAGCAGATTTGACACGCATCCAGGCCCTCCAGACGTTTTATCAAACATATTATGGCATCAAAATTCCTGAGCATCAATCTCTTTGAAAGTGCCTTTCCTTCCCCTTCGATCCACACCACGAATCATAGGCTGCCACCACTCTGCTCTTAGCATTCTTTGATCATGTTCCAATTGGTTTGGTGGAAACTTCACCACCTTCCAGATTGATAGCTTCTTTGCGCACTTAGACAAGAATGGGCAAAGTTAAGGTGGTGACAACCAACAGCCCAGTTCTGCCAAACCTATACTTTTTTTGGTGGCAGTCTAACTTACCACTTTGAGTTTGCCAGTCGTCCAGATTAACCTGCCGCAAGCCGTGTCTACCACTTCTCCTTTACAAGTCGTGCAGCCTTTTTCTACCTTGATTCACCGCCTTCATTCTGCTGCCATATCTCTCTTTCACTGTGTGTCACTTGTAAAAAGTTTAGAGCACTGGCTACCATTTCAGCTCTGACGCTCGTGAAGCTAGCTTCTGCTGAGCCAGGCTTGCTCCTTCTGTTTTGACAATGATACCTCCTGATTTGGACCCTTCATCCCGTTTCACACTGCCTTTCCGTGCACATCTAGAAGTGCCCAAATTTAGAGAGCAGCAGTGACAGTAATTAGCAGCAGCCAAGTGACCAAAAACATTGATGAGTAAGAGAGATTCAGAGAGTCTTCAGTTCATAGCCGTGAGGCGGAGGTCAAGTCTAATTACAATTGCAGCTACACCAGATCATCTGACCATGGCATGCCTTCGGGAAAATATATACTGTGAAACGAAGATTATGTGACGCTCCATTTTATTTGCTTTGTTTACTGAAGAGAGTGATAGATCTTCTCTACTTCCGTAAGAGTTTCTCGAACCAGAGTGACGGGGTTGATGAGGACTGGGTACTTGGGGAAGTACTCTTTGTAGGTCTGTAGAGATGTTAACGAGTAATGCCAAGAGTTGGGAAATTTTAGAAGCAACTTACCGATTGACAAATCCCATTAAAATCACTCGTCTTAGCCTCAATCCAGCTCTCCTCATTCCCCGGCGTCCCCAGTTTCGTCACGGTGCCACACGTCGGCTGCACGCGTGCCCATCCCGGTCCCGCAGAAGGATCCTTAATCCAGTTCACAAACCAATCATTCGTGAAATCTGCAAGCGCTTGCTCGGCATCAGTGACGTTGGTCAAAGCAGAGAAACATTCATTGCCGCCCATGAAGAACGGGATCTCGGTTCCGTGTGTAGGAGCTGTGCCGGGAACACCAACGACGTTATCGTATGCGCCGAACCAGCGGTAGGCCCAGGTTGGCTGGTACAGAGAGCGCATATCGATGAGATAGTCGACCGCGCAGTCGAAGCGTGCATCGCCGTATTGGTCGCCGCTCTCGAGGGAGACGGAAGCGAAGTCCGAGGCGTTGTATGCGTCCATCAGGACATCGTGGGGAATGTGCGCAACGTCGGCGTCGAAAGTGTTGATCCAGGAGGAGAAGTTGGTATTCTCACTGCTGTAGACGATGCTGAAAATTGTACCTTCGCCGTTGGAGTTTCCAGTCAGGAGAGGGACGTAGGTTGGGTACTTGCCGGCTGCAAAGCGCTTGGCGTAGTCATCGACGGACCAGCGCGTCATGCCGTCGACGGTTGGTGTGAACCAGACGTTGGAGGTGGAGTTGAAGTATGTGGACTCGATGTCGTAGATGTCGACTTTGCGGAGGCAGTCCAGTTGGCCGGTGCCGTTGTTGCAGCCGACTTCTGAGGCAACAACGTCGAGACCAACATTCATGGGTGCATAGCCAGGGCCAGAGGCAGCGTTAGCGCTCATCTCAAGGGCACCGGCGAGCCAGGTATCGGGGTGGTTCCAGAGGTAGTGGTCGACCTGGACAGCGCCCGACGAGTGGCCACCAAGAATGATTTGGTTGGGGTTTCCGCCGAATGCGGCAATATTGTCGTGAACCCATTCCATGGCCATCTCAACATCGAGGATACCGAAGTTCTGGGATTCGCCCTTCAGCTCAGCAGAGTTGGGGTAAGCGAAGATACTCTCGCGAGTGTTGAATGAGACATAGACAACACCTTTTCGGGCGAAGTTGTTTCCCTGGAATTGCGGGTTACTGCTTGAGCCAGTAACCATGGCACCACCATAGATGTAGACAAAGACTGGGTAATAGCCATTGGTATCAGCTGGCGCCCACACGTTGACGCTCAGGCAGTCCTCGTCCTGTTGAGTGTAAAGAGTGCTTGTGATAGCTTGCGGACATGTTGGGCCGAAAGCAGAAGCGTTGAAGAAGGATGATTTAGGAGGATCTTGAGGTGCTCGCCATCTGAGTGTATGTGAGCATCTGGTGCTGGAAGCTGGATGTAAATTCCTCACCTGTTATCTCCTCCAGTGGTTGCGGCATAGGGAATTCCAAGAAATACCGAGTTTCCACTCGTATCTCTCATCCCACTTACCACACCATTGTTTGTCCTTGCCGTTGGGTATGATTGCGAGACAGCACGAGCATCGACACATCCGGCGAGAAGTGCCGACGCAACCAAGCCGAGGGGGACCACTTTCTGGAACATATTAACGCCTATTATGTAAGAGCTTGTTGATGATGCTAAAAGAATGAATATCAATGGCAAGACTGAAGTGAAAGGAAAAGTGGTGATCCTTCCCAGTAATATACTTTCCTGGGTGGTAGGCTTGACCCGGGATACAAGATTAATCCATGCTATGGAACAATATCAACAACACTCTAGAAGCTCATTTCCCTCCTGGTTCCCGATGCTACTGCAGCCTTGTGCATAACTACGCAGAAATCACACGTGGTAGCAAGGATGTATTCGTGGAGGCTTCCAGAGTCGGGGTGATCTTAGAGGAATATTGAATATCATGCACAGAAAGAGCTTCTTTCTCCAGAGGAATCGATAGATCGTTGAATGGAACAGCATTCGGGGCATAGGTTGCAAAGGAAAAGCTTGATATGATCCGATACGGCTTGATAGATCTCCGGATCTCCGGATCTCCACCGAAGGGAAAGGTAAATGGTCCCGTGGGAAGGGATCTGGAGAGCTAAGGGAAACATTCCATAATCTTTGTAAAAGATTGGCAAGTGGCCGCTCTGCTTGATTAACCTCCCGCCGTGGAACAAATTGTTGTGCAAAGTACCATTCGGCGAAGTGCGCCGTTGAGGATGGAGAATGTCATCTCGGTGGCATCATTGGCCTCATATCGCGGCGTAACTGCGGATCGGCGGGACAACATCGGCAATCATAAGGAGTTTCATTGTTTGACAGGGAGTATCCATGGGTATTCTCCACTTGGAAGGATGCGAGGAAGTGAAAAGATACGGCAGACGCATTTATGGGCACGGAAAGGACGGAGACTTGCGACTTTACAACGGTTGGAAGTGAAAAAGCCGCTGTGTGTTGGATAAGAGACGTCGTTGAAACTGGGGAGAGAAATTGATGTGGTTGACGGGAGAGCTAACCTTACATGAAAGTACGGGGACCTTTCTCTGCAGAGCCGTTTAAGCCTAGATATTTCTGTGACGATGGTGTTGTAAATTAACCCAACTAAAATTTGAGTCCAAGATAACATGACTCATGGGTCCACAATATTTATGAAGTCTCTCTACGCTGAACTCCCCGAGAGCCGATTCTGCCAATGGAGGAGCCTCGCTTGTCGAAGGGGGGGGCTAACCTTACGAGTAGTGGAAAGCCTTAAATCTCGCCGACGACTACGACACGTCGAAAGTCATCCGC
>AYLM01001090.1:0-22621 GCA_001625345.1 Cairneyella variabilis | reverse complement strand
GGGGGCAGGAGGGGGCCGGCCCCTTTTTCTAAGCTACGCACCTACGCGTCTCGAGTCTGAGGGCCCGGCGCGCCAACAGACCTCATACATCACGCATAAGCGAGTAACTGGCTGGATAACTACGGCCAAAACAGCCCCTGCTCTGAGGGCCCGCACCCCGGGGCGACGCGCGGGTTTATATGGCAAATGGCCGCTGCTCCGAGGGCGGCCGCGCACGCTAGCGGTCACTCAGTGATGCGCCAGTGACGCGCGGACCTCATACACCTCTTTCTATCATTGAGGCACATCTTGTGGTGAGGAAGAACGTACATCAGCATGTAGGTACACTGCTGCACAAACCCTATAACTAACTGCGGTGATGGAGATAGGCACGATTCAGCAGCTCAAGGGTAGAGCGAAAGGGGCAGTAGAAGTTTCTAGAAGAACGCCACACTTATATAAATTCGGTATAATGTACAAAATAATACGACGAGCGTGAATGTTAATACAGCATTATATAAGCGTAATAAATTCGCTTGGCATTTTGTGTACCTTCCCCTTTGGTCCGAATAAACTCGGCATATACGTTTCCTTATGCTCTAAGTGTTCAAAACTTGGAGTCATATTCTTTCTTGATAGTAACTTCGTGCCGTGGCCCCGAAACTCGGAGACAGGCCGATAGTCATAATAGAGCAGGGGGTAATAGCTACAGCAGCTTTTGACGCTCTCAATAGGACGATCGATAGCATAGCCAAACTATAGTATTTTTCTAACTGCAAGTCGAGCCCTTATAGAGAAATAGCTAAAGAACAATAGCAAATAGATTATAACTTTATAAGTTTATGTGGTGGAGATTTAAGACCCTCAAACTATGAAGTTTTTTCGGCACACCGGGTTTTTCGGCACGCAGGGATAGACGTTATGGTATTCTTCAGACCATTGAAACTCATGATCTATCTCCAATCCATAAGTTTTACTAGGTACAAAGGCAGTACTGTTTAAAAGGGTGGTTCGACGTGGCAAACGTAACCAATACGCCGCCTAATTCAGCCTCACAAAGCTGAACTACGCCAACTTGGCCACGCTTCTTCTGTTCCCTAACCTTTCCACTCACCGCAACAGAGCAACGTTCGATATCACGATGAGCTTTGGTTTCAGTATAGGAGACTTCACCACGGTCATCCAGCTTGCTAGTAAGATCCGAAAGGAATTCGTGGATGCGCCGAGCCAGTTCAAGGACATTTCCGATGAGTGCGTAATTCCACCCTGATTTTAAGTAATGCTAATTGTTTTGGTTGAATAGGGTTAGAAGCCTCTCCATTATCCTCCAAGATGTCGAACTCATCCTCTCGGAACGCGAACTCCATAACGAGCTCCTCAAAGAACAGGAGACTGAGCTGAAGGAGATCGCCAATGGTTGCTAGAATGTTCTGGATGACCTGGAAAAAACACTAGACAAAGTATGGCGAGCTCAAGTTAGGCCCTCGGAGCGTTAGCAAGAGGGTGAGGAGAGCGTGGAAGCGACTTAAATGGGAGCCGGAGGATATCAAAGAGCTTCGAAGCCGTATTGTCGCGAATGTTACTCTTTTGAATACGTTTCAAGGAAGACTTACCAGGTAATCACCTATATATTATTCAACTAATTTAATTCAGTCAAATATCTCTGGCGACGAAAGATAGCGTAGATCGGCTGCATAAGCGTCAGGATAATCGAGACTGTCGTGAAGAGCATCAAACCATTCTCGACTGGCTTACCCCGATCGACTACGCTCTCCAGCAAAGCGATTTCATCAGTCGACAGCAGACAGGAACCGGGCAATGGCTTCTAGACTCGGCAGAGTTTCAGGCTTGGCTGGGTACTGATAAACAGACATTGTTCTGTCCAGGCATTCCAGGAGCAGGCAAGACAATAATCACATCTATTGTTGTCGAGGACCTTTATACTAGATTCCAAAATGATGCTAGCATTGGTATTGCCTACCTATATTGCAACTTCCGACGGCAATATGAGCAAAAGCCTGAAAATCTACTCGCGAGTCTTTAAAGCAGTTTGTTCAGGAACAGCCTTCTATGCCGGACAGTGTGAAAACTCTCTATAACCGGCACAAAGACAAACGAACGCGGCCCTCATTTGATGAGATATCGAAAGTACTATATTCCGCCACTTCTTCCTATTCGAGGGCTTTCGTTATCGTTGATGCGCTAGATGAATGTCAAGCAAATGACGCATGCCGGTCGAGATTCCTATCAGAGATATTCCGCCTTCAGGCCCAGTGTGGAATAAATCTCTTTGCGACTTCACGGTTCATCCCAGAGATTCAGAGGGAGTTTGAAGGAAGTATAAGACTTGATATCCGTGCTAGTAGTAACGATGTGCAGAGATACCTCGATGGAAAAATATCACAGCTCCGACCATTTGTTTCGAGGAACCTTACTCTACAGGAGGAAGTCAAGAGCGAGATTATTGAGGCAGTGGACGGGATGTACGTATAATTCTTCAAGGGCGACTAAGTTAGCTAACATATCGCGAGGTTTCTTCTCGCGCAGCTCTACATCGACTCTCTAGCCGATAAGACAACGCCTAAGGCTGTAAGAATTGCGTTAAAAGGTTTCCAGACAGAATCAAAACCATCAAATAATAGCAATAAACCGAAAGCGTTAGATCATGCGTATACGCAGGCCATGGAGCGAATTGAAGGCCAGGAAGCAGGTTTCCATATACTTGCCAAAGGAGTGCTGTCATGGATGACCTGTGCAAAAAGACCCCTGACTACGTTGGAACTTCAACATGCTATTGCTGTGGAGATTGATGAGCCCGAACTCGACGAAGACAATCTCCCGGAAATCGAAGACATCGTCTCCGTGTGTGCTGGATTAGTCACAGTTGACGAGGAGAGCAATATTATCCGTCTAGTCCACTACACGACGCAAGAATATTTAGAGCGAACTCAAAACAAATGGTTCCCAAACGCAGAGATGAACATCACGACAATTTGTGTTACATACCTCTCATTTAATGTCTTTCAGTGCGGTTTTTGTCAAACGGATAAGGAGTTTGAGGAGCGACTGCACTCAAATCGCCTTTACGAGTACGCTGCACGAAACTGGGGCCATCATGCTAGCGGGGCTTCTACTTCAAGTCGTTTGTTAAATCAGGCGGTCGTAGACTTTCTTGAGAGCGAAGCTAAGGTCGAGGCGTCGAGCCAAGCGCTACTAGCGACCAAGCACTACTCAACACACTCGAATTACAGCCAAGAATTTCCAAGGCAGATGAAAGGATTGCATTTGTTAGCATACTTCGGAGCTGGGAAAGAAATGAATGCTCTCCTTGAGAAGGGAGTTAAAGCCGACCCGAAAGACAGCTACGGTCGGACGCCGCTGTCGCTCGCTGCTTCGAGCGGGCACGCGGCCGTGGTCAAGCTGCTGCTTGCGATTGAGGGGGTCGAGGCCGACTCAAAGGATAGCCACGGTCGGACGCCGCTATCATGCGCTGCTAAGAACGGGCACGAGGCCGTGGTCAAGCTGCTGCTCGCGGAGAAGGTCGAAGCCGACTCAAAGGATACCAACGGTTGGACGCCGCTATCGTTCGCGGCTGAGTACGGGCACGAGGCCATGGTCAGGCTGCTGCTCGTGACTGAGGGGGTCGAGGCCGACTCAAAGGATAGCCACGGGTGGACGCCGCTATCGTGGGCTGCTAGGAATGGGCATGAGGCTGTGGTCAAGCTGCTGCTCGCGGAGGAGGTCGAAGCCGACTCGAAGGATGCCTATGGTCGGACGCCGCTATCGTGGGCCGCTCGGAACGGGCATGAGAATCTATTAGACTTGCTTCTTACAGATAGCAGAGTCGACCTTGATTGTAAGGATTATTACAATTCGACACCCTTATCCATTGCCGCTAGAAATGGACACGAAGAGACGGTAAAGCTCCTTCTCGCCGCCGAGCGCGTCGCCTTAGACTCTAAGGATAGTTTCGGTTGGACTCCGATGTGGTGGTCTAGAAGGAATGGATATTCTAATATTGAGAAGCTGCTGGCTGAGAATGCTCAAAGAAAGGAATTATTATTTCAGAGAATGGCTTGCCTAAAGAAAGAGGTTCGAGAGCTTACGATAAGTCGTCCGGGTGGTGCGATGTCTGTACATTAAGCATTCTGAAAGATGATGTCTATTATGAGTGCGGAGTTTGTAATGGTGGGGATTTCGATATTTGTTTAGAGTGTTTTGAGATCGGAGCTTATTGTCTCGATGATTCTCATAAGTTGGTGAAGCCAAAGACGGCAAAGTGGTAGAGGTGTCTGATTTGTTATCCTCCCCATTGGTGTCAACGGTTGCTCCTTCTCAAGTATTCATCCCGTTACCACGGCATTGCATTTCCTATCCTAGCTATGGCTTCAATGCAGCGTCATCAATCCGGGAAGCATGCGACCCATTCACCGTTGAGTTCTCGCCTGATTCGTCTAATTTGTGTAGACTCGCCGCAGCTGTGTGAGATCCTTGGTCCGCTATCTCTGCCGTCTACGGTTGATTTGGCCGTTGGAGTGAGTAGATGAACTGCCTCTAGCACCGCTGACATTATGTCTCTGTGACCTCTTCCTTCAGTACTTCTATTTGACAAGGGATCTATCGCATACTTCTCTACACCAGGCCAATACCTTGACCTGCAAACTCGTAGCTGCAGTGGCTTTGTCGTTTCTGAAATGACTCGGGGTGTGTACTATTGGGTGGGAGGATCTCCCGTCTTGTCCTCTTCTACTCATTACACCGACCGAATCCCTTACCTTTGCCACATCATAACTTATAGTTGGATCTAAAGAAAGATTGTTAAAAGCGACAAGCAACTTCAGAAGCAGAAGTTGCAGTCTATGGCCGCCGCTGCTGTCATTCCCGGCAATCACTATTTCAACTATGGAATAATATTTTTACTTTATCCATTCCTTAAGGCGGGCTGTTTGAGAAGATGGTCCTTTGTGGCTGCATGTCCAATCGGCAAATGTTTTTCCCCTATCTCCTTCGCTTATTTGCAACGTTTCCAAGAGTGGCAATGGCAATGTCCTTTGTCACGTGATCAAGGGGCAAGGCTATGTCAAGTAGTCAATGCAACCACATCATATATCCCTACGCCAATGACAAGTGAAGTTTTGAACTACAACAATCGGCCAACCCGCTTCTACGTAAAAATAAAATGTATTCCAACTACACGCTACATTCCAATTCCAGATCCGAGATAACAGCACTCCACATCCTAAATTCCAGACTCAGGTTGTGATAATAAGAATCTTTAATATTAGTTTCTTTCATTATCTAAGCGAATTGGATATAAATAACGTCCGTTTCCATTAACGGGACTAAGTCATGAAAAATTGAAGCCTAAAGTACTAATACTTGTATAAAACTACTTATCCCTATGTCCATGTTGTTGTTCTATACTCAATAAGATGTCGCAACTTTCGTACTCGAACCTTCGTAAGTCTCTCTGAACTAGAGATAAAAGATTGGCCTTCTAATTCTTTTATAGCTCAATGGCGGAAAAGCGATGCCAATAGATTCATTGAGACGTGTTACTTGTAAGCTAATTAAATCAAGTAAATAGTGGGTGCTAACGTGACTATTCTAGACACTCAAATGCATCATACACATCTGCTTTAAGTTTACGGCCGAGCTGCCATCATAACGAGACTAGTAATTGATATTTTATCAATAAGATTTAATGTCTTTAACTAATTTGTTTAAAGTAAACATCTACTCGCATATTTTCGGTGGTATCGTCTTTGTTGCACTATCAATATGGATATTCTACACTCGACATGCTACAGCTATACCAGCTGATATCGCAGTCTTCGGTTGCTACCTAATAGGAGTGGTTACTTGCCTTGGATGCTCTTCTGTGTATACTATCTCTTATAATACACTCAGCACAGTACTGACAACGGCAGATATCACACATGTGCTTACCGTAGTGAGACGATACAGACTAGAAGCGCACAAATGGATCACGTGGGCATTATTGCCCTGATGTCTGGGGCACTCGTTCCTCTGATCTATTATTGCTTCTATTGCAACCCGCGGCTTCAGAAGATCTATTGGATTATACTCAGCGTAGTGGCTTGTCTGTGTAGTGTTGTTATCCTGCAGCCGTCTTCACGCACCCCAATTACCCGGGTCATTGTCTCCAGTCTCTTGGTTGTCCTTGCCGTCGTTGCTGTGCTACACAGTATCGGAAAAGATGACTGGAATTTTAAATCGTATCGGAAAGTGGACCTCAAAGAGATCTTGATTACCTTGGGACTTAATGGCCTTGGAGCTCTCGTGTATACCACAAAAGTTAGTAATCCCCCGTTGAAAGCTTTTGCTAATCTGGACAGGTACCAGAAAGGTTCATAAAGCGATGTGACAAATATGGAGCTAGCCATCAGATCTTTCACTTTATTATTATTATTGCTGCTGTAATTTTTCTTTTAGGGTTGTTATCAAGTTTTGATAGAAGCATCGAGTCGAAATGTTGATTAGCCTTTCCCTTATAGTCCTCTAACTAGACCTCGTAATGCGGAGCAACTTTCAAACCACTGCTCTCTGCCTTGATCTTCTTTTCCATCGCTGCAAGCTGCAATATCCGTCCCTACCTCTGCTTCCTCCCCCTTCACCTTAATCAACCACTTGCCGATCTAAGCATTCGACACAAGCGGGTCATCCTCATCCATCTAACGCCACGTTTGTCATATTTGGCCTAAGGCCTTAAAATTTAAAAAACAGTAAGCATAGCCGAAGTGTGTTTCTCGAAGTACACTAACCGACTAATTCTCTTATACGGCAGTTTACTCCCTTTGAATGAGAAAAAATAGCTGTTATAACTTAACTCACCTGCTATCATTTAATAGTATTATAGTTATAAACTTCGAAAATATTTATTTCATTAGAGACAAAACCTTAGGTGAAGAAGTGAGTTACAAAATTAATAATTATTAAAATACAACTAATAAGCCTTTATATAAGCTCTCGTAAACTTTAAATCCATATCTCGAACTTAAATATAATAAACTACAGTGAGACAATTACGAAATGAAATACTATTATGTGGGGTTGAGATATTCGTGATTTCGTCGAAGTTCCAGTTTGTACTACGGGATTTTCGCTTCGCTGGGATGTCGGTTAATACTGCTCACCCAGCTCTTTAGTGTCCGATTGACACGGATCACATTCCTCGTTTCCCAACATCTCCCTTCACCAGCTCCTGGATAATCCACAGTCGAGACCAGTACTCCTTCCAAAATATGAGCCACAACTCTACCCGGATACGATGACTAAAAACAAAAACAAAAAAGCAAGTCATAGACCAATCTTCACAGCTTCTGTTTCAATAGCCGCCCTCTTCTTCTCATGCTCCTTCCCCTTTCACCTCAATCAGCCCCTTTTTTAACATTTGCAAAAGCTCACGTTTTGGTATCGGGGTCACTTGCCGATCTAAGCATTCGACACAAGCGGGTCATCCTCATGCAGTCCCTCGTTTCGAAAACCCGTGACCAATGCAGCAGTATGACCACGGGTAACCGGAGGATGGGTCGCGGGAGCAATCTGATCAACCGTGGGGCTAGCTGAAACAGAGTCACAACCGGAATGAAGCTGAGATTTTGCCACTGATTTCTGAGCTTTATACTCGGCACGGATTTTGGCTTCGTTTGCATCCCACTGGGAAGGCGAATCTTCGTCAGTTGGAGAAAATGAGTCTGAGCCTGTATCGTGTGAACGCTTGGGCCAGTTGTTCTTGTCATCGCCAAGTGTGCTGCCAGGCGCATTCTCCTCCACATTCATAGCATCGGACGTTGTCTCGTCGACAGCTAACTAGACGTTAGATGGTGCTGCTGCGGTCGCGGAGGTGACTGTACTTACTTGGATCCGGATTATCTAAGATCTCGCCCATCCCTCGCCCAAGTGACAGTGTCCTGCTCTCCTCTGATCGGGGCTCAGCAGAGTTCCTGACAATTTCAGCTGCATCTGCCTCTGCCTCTGCCTCTTGCTCTTGCTTCAATATTCTGATTGCTTGGATTAATTCCTTATCCTTCGCTCGTAAATCAGCCAGCTCAGCCTCCATCTTCCACAAGAATATTTGACGACTCGCGCGCGCATCAAGAGTACGACGGACACGAAGGCTGTCAGCAGATTCGACGGGTGCCATTACTGCACGTGGTAGGACAGGATGAAGAAGTGTGTTAACACACGAGCGTAGGTTTCGGATCACTGCCCTTTTATACCTTAGGGATGGGTCGTTGTCACGACTGCTGCCTTCTCGTGTCTCGGGGGGACCATGGCTTGTGCATCAGCTCTGGATGACCAGACCACTTGACGCAGATTGCTTTGCACCACCTTGTATTGTGTGCATGGTCATGGTCGGTATATCCTTCGTATCTCAGCCAATGCAGCTTCGACGAACGCGAGCCAGACTGGGGTGCCTTTGCGACTCCCATTACACCAATGGCACTTGAAGGTACGCCAGCATGCTCAAGCCCCCGCACTTCTACCCTGCTCCGTTGGCATTTCTCAGCAGGTCGAGACAGGAAATTTCAGGCGACAGGATCACTGCCCCTGGACCTTCAGAAGACATAAAGCTTTGCCATTGCCCACCCTCCCAGCTCCTGCCTTCATCTTCCCAAATCTTATATTTTCCTTTCGCAATTCAGTCTCTCACCACGCAACTTCCACCGCACAACTTCCGCCACCCAACTTCCACCATGGTTGAAACCAGGTCTAAGAAGGCCGCTGTACCAAAAGCCAAAACTTCCAAACGAGCAGTTGTAGGTAAGATTGCGAGGACCACGCAGAAATCAGTCGAAAGACCGAATCTCACGGTCGAAGATACGTCAACAAGTACAGCCACCACGGCGACCAAGAATTCTGTGCCAGCTGCGATCGCCGATGGTACCTCCACGTGCGACGCTCACGGCACCAGCCTGCAAGATACTCCACCAATGCCATCGAACACTGCGACTAACAAATCTGCGCCGGAGTCGTCTACCAGCACAACCGCCATCGTGGCTCCCACCACGTGCAGCACTGGCCGTGCGATGGAGCGGGCTCCGCCAAAGTCACAGAGTGGCGGAAAAAGGGTTTCTTTCGCAGTGCCTGAGGCAGAGGTTTTGACGCAGCGGACCAGCGGAAGCGGGAATCGCCGCACCAGAAAAAGATCTAGTCGTCGTGTCAAGGGAACACTCGCCAGAGAGCTAGTCATCACGAATCCAAACAAGCCAGGTACATTCTCTGTTTAGTCGATTTGATAAGGACTAAGACTTGAACAGAGGACGCGATTATGATCGAAGACGGGTCTGACGATGATGGGTCTGCTGACGTCCCAACTCCTCGCTCGGTGAAGCAAGTTCTTCAGCATCGGCAGCGCCTCGTTGAGAAAATGGACCCCATCCTCGACAATCTAACTTTGTACATTCGGAGTACAGCAGACAGTGACCGAAGTGGGGATTATGGCGTGACAGTGGGAGAGAAGCGATCCTTTGCAGATTTCGTTAGTACTGAGCTCGATGACAGCGACCAGCCGAAAGCATTTCTCAACGACCTTGTTTTGGAGATTGAGGGCTACCAAGGGATGTTGCGGCGCATCAAGGAATTCCAGCGCCAGTGATCGTAACTTTCTTTATCTGTTATTGACATTTTGCCTTGTTGTTCTCATTCATGACTTTGCCATTTATTGTTGTCGGTATATTTTGATCGCTATTTTTTGCTGTCATTGGGTGTAGGCTTTTCTTTAATACACTGGATAAAAATAACAATTCCCGTTGCTTCAATAATTTAGTGCGATGACTCTAATCAACAAGAAACCAACGTGATAATCAACGTGCTAAAGAGTTGTTTGATAGGTACTGCAGTCTTGCAGATACTTGATGTCGGAGGTATGCGCACCGATGAGGCTCTGTTGAAATTTTACACTAGCCCTCTTCTAGACTTGGTCACGGGGCGAGTCTGAGCTAAGATTAGTAAAGGAGCCTGGAGGCGAGTTCTGGGGTTGCGAGGGTGTGATGCCTACTAGGCAGTTACACGTGATCTGGGATCTAACTAAAACCCTACGTGCCGGAAAAATTGATAGGTAACTTACTTCGACTTTAAGCATCTTAAAATCTGTGCACACCTCAATATCTCCTATATTTTCTTATAAGTTATATTCCATGGCCACTCCCGGATACCCTAAACCCCTCCTATTAGAAAATCACGTTCGTGTCAGGGCGCGGGTTCAGAACCTCGCCTAGACTCCCCACTATATCATGTGATCCGCCATCCGGCTATATAGTTGGGGCTTTTCCCCATCCCTTCTTCTATCTCTAGCTTTAGATCTTTGTATAATAGGCATTCGATCAATTGAGTTTTTACCCTTTTGCCCGCGCCTTCACAGCTATAGGCAGCCAGGTCTATTGTCACATATATAAGAATAGCTAGACCGCTTACTTTTACAATTAAGTATACTGCAACATTCAACACGCAGGGATGGACGTTAGCTTTTGCATTTAAGAAATCTATAAGAATTTCTACAATTTCAAATTTGCTTAGGTTTGGATATTTTTTATAAAATCTCAAAATCTAAATTCCAGATTTTGAAATCGAGAATTTAGAATTCGTTCGGCGTTTAAAGCCCTAGCACCCTTGTTAGACAAAAAATAAATATTTTTATATAAACCATCCCTAAGTGGCTACTAGATATTGGTCCCTTTCCTATACTTTCGATAGCCATTGCTGGTGACGGTTGTGAGTAGTGATATTTGTGGCGTTCAGACTACCGTCGACTTATATCATTACTAATATTTTTCCGCCTAAGTTCCAATTATTTCAAAAATGGAAAGCAACGCTCTCTTAGTTCACCTAATAGATAACCACCCGCTAGTAGCTTATTTCTCGACTGCGTCACCTTTTCGGACAGCACTCTTTTCTATGTTAAGGCCAATGGACATCATCTCGCTAGCGAGAGCAACGATATTCCGTATTCGTCCTATAGGAGGGGAGAAGAAGTATATGAAGTGGTGGAGACAGACCTTCTACTATATGAGGTGGGTAAATCAGATTGGGGGTAAAGTTACTATTATCGGCAAGGACCTCTCAAGGCTTCAAAATGCCATTGAGAAGTGGCATTACTTTAATACAAAAGAGATAAAGCTGCTAGTGGTAGTAGAGGAGACTGCTCCTAGTTCAGATACGGCTCAATCGCCAAGCGCAATATTGGAATCTCTTGACACGAGTTACATGTGGGCCCGTAATCATTACCGGATACTGGAGCGAGATATTCAGACGTGCGTAGTCCTCTTCAACTATGAGTGCTACGTCGACTTATACGAAGGC
Source organism: Cairneyella variabilis (assembly GCA_001625345.1). Lineage (NCBI taxonomy): Eukaryota > Fungi > Ascomycota > Leotiomycetes > Helotiales > Cairneyella > Cairneyella variabilis. The sequence continues at coordinate 11,317 of AYLM01001090.1, read as the reverse complement.
TGGTCGGAACACTTATTAGAGGTTATTAGAAAAACGGCTCCGATCCAGCATCAAGGGAGAGCCCGTTACCTGAACGTCGACGGGACTTTCTCACCCTTATCGACTATAGATCCTTTACCGCCGGGATTACGACGTCAAATGAGTGCTCTGTTAGATCCGTGGTATAAGACGTGGTTTGCCAACTTGCGGCGGCCGGACTTCATCATTGAGGCAAGCATTACACGTGTTGATCTCACCATTCGTGGTTGGATGGATTTCGATTTGGACTGCTGTATAAGACTTTCTATAGCAGAAGACGGCTCTGTTATCATCCCGACCATACCTGAAGACATCAGAGGCCTATTATGGGCGCGAAGACATGGGCATCCAAGCTCGGTTGATTATTATTAAGCCTTTTTCTCGGGAACTGATAGAGGAGCCAATCGTGAAGGGGATATTAGGGACAAGCGCGGTATCCCGAATTGAAATGGTGCATCCAACCGTAAGAGGGGCCGAGAATATCTACTACCAGATTGGCCAGTGGATCAAACCACCACTTGGACGGCAATATTTGGAGAGCTGAACGTGCAGAAACGACACTAGAGAATGGTGAAAAAGTTAAAGGCTGTTTCAAATAAATTAGGAGACATAGGGATCGCCAAGGCCCATCAGGAGGCGAAGGATAAGGCGAAGAAGGGGAAGGATAACGGGAAGGAGAACGGGAAGAAGAAGGGGAGGGCGCAGGAGAAGGAGGAGGAGGCGGCTGGCCTTGTAAGAAACGTCATCCATCAGAGCCTTTTTTGCTGCCCGCTGCTCCTGCTCTGCGATTCTGCCTTCCCAGTCAGTTGCTCGCGAAATCGGCTTTCGCCTTAGCACACTTCATATAGTGAAACGAAGTCACATTGCTAAGACGCCACTAAGTTACATTCACTAATATATCTCTGGCTAACACCATTCATGGGCAATCCATCGTGTCACGTGTACAGTGCCTTCTAGTTCCGTCTCTGAAAAACTCAACACTATAGAGCAAGGTAGCTAATTCATTCGCTAACCACCGTGTATTACAGTATTTATTAATAACTTGTTCTTTACATAAGCAACCCGAGCTCTTACACCAATTTAAACGGTGGTGTTGTCTGGAGAATGTGCTCTGTCTCCGACCCTAGCTCATTCATACAAACACCGGCCTCGCTATATAAATCATGAGATTGGCAAGTGAAGTAACCAAGCCGTCGATAAACTGCCACTTCGTTACTGGCTTGTTTCATTAAGCCTAGGAAAAGACCCTCAATTGTCCCTAAATCATTCCACACGGGCAATAGCTTTATGTGACTAATGCAAGATGGGACTGGTCTATCGAGCTCGATGAGAATTTGGCTATTACTAGAGGTATTCCTGTGCACCTCGGAAGCAGCGACATGGAAGTTTCGCTCAGAACGTCGTCTTTCCCAGATTTCAGGCTTGAATACCAATGAAATTAAGTTGCCACCCAATAGCATAGTACTTTTTTGAGGTATACTGGCTGACTTCTCAAAATTGCCAATTGAGTCAACTCTGATGAGGTACGTACGGCCAAATGGTGGTCGGAGGTTAATTTTCGTAAACCTCGTTCTACCAGAGCATGAAGCCCACGACCAGGATGGTGCATAGTCAAAGTTCCCTTCGTCTTTGCTCCAGTGAGAGCAGTTTTCATCTCGAGCCCATAACAACTGTTCTGGAAGACATGGTTTCCATGTGGCAGCAATGTAGTCGTCGGACTGGAATGCATACAGGTTCATAATACTAGTTGCTATACCACTTATGGCGACCAGTCTATCGCTTTCTTTTGTTAGCTCGGTTTTTGAGTAGAATCTCACAATAGAACACCAGATGCTGTGTAGATCTCGAGCTGCTTTCGCTTTATCCGCGCCTTGCCTCGGGGTTTGGAACTGAGTCTTTAGCCTCTGCACAAAGTCGTCAACAAATGCAGGCTGATCCGGGGTATCAACACCAATCGGGAACGTCTCAGATGCGTGTAAAGCTGCACACTCCCAATATAATTGGGGATCAAAATGAACGGTCCGCTTTGACAGTAGACGCTCCTGGAAAGTCCAGCCACGCTGGTAGAGCGGTGAATTGTCCACGCGATCTCTAAATTCGTTGGGGCGCCAGCACAGGAAGTAACGGACAGAAGTACCATACTGTGGAACTCGACCAGAGAGGATACATGGTGATATCTCCAAAGGATCGCGGTGGAGTTGGAGGCCATTTGCCATTGTTGGCGTTGCAACTTCTGCTAGGTTCAATACTCCGCCTGCATAGATCCTATGCATAAGTTGTGACTGAACAGCCCAGTCTTCCTGGTCTTGAATGATACATAAAGAATCTATCCAGACATATTTAATGCGTAACTGACGTGCTATTGAAATCGTTTGACGAAACGTCGCCGGCCAATCCATATATGGCATACACGTGAGATAATCGTGGAAGTTGGATCTAGTAAGTTTTGTCTTATCTGTCTCCTCTGTCCAGCGGTGACTTAATGTAATGTAATTGAAATCTCCAATTATGTCTCCGCTGGATACGAGATAAACAGCACTTTCTACACCGTTACCGACATCAATGAGTCGAAATTGAGGCTCCGTTGCAGAAAACGAGATATCCTGTCGGTTTTTGCACACTTTGTGATCTCGCTGGCACATTTCCATCCAGGTCTTGATCTGAACAATAGCAGATGAGCCTAGGTTGCACATGGAGTCTATCTGAACAGAATCTATCTGGGATAAGGTCCCTGCTCGAGTGGTGTCAAGAGTCCAAACACCTTTCCCTGTGTTGAATTCCTTAGGTTGGTCATGAAGCAACAAAAGTAGTAAATCAACTCTTAGATCATCCGATGGGAAGCTCAAATCTGAAAGACGTCGGAGAATTGGACAGTCTAGAAAGAGCTTCAGTGTCCAACCAGGAATGTCTTGCAAAGCTTGTAGCTGATATTTGCCTTCATCGAAGCCGAAGATTTCGCTATCAGTACCAGCAAAGAATGTCTCATGAAAGGCTCCTAATATCAAAATGCAGAGATGACAGCCGCCTTTTGCAGAGTCTATGAGCTTCCGTGTGCTTGATATTCTCACAGTTGTGCCTTTTTCGATGTCCTCGCGACATTTTCTTGTCCAGGTCCAGGTCTGTCCAGGCGGAAAGTCATTTTTACATTGATCGCAGAGAATATTGAAGGGTGGATCTCGGCGTTCTTTGGTGGACGCTGTGTAATAAGATGGTAGAGACATTTTTTAGTGGTTTATGAGGTCCCGTCTAGGCAGCGGCAAATAGCCAAGTATTTCGGGCTGGTGGAGTATTTAAGACACGAGTACAGCCACTACTGTAAGCATAGAAGTAAAACCTTTTGCGTATAATATAACTCCTCGAATACAGCACACGACGTAAATAAAATGTCAACGTTATCTCCTCATTGACTGCTGCCTGCAATAAAGTCGCTAACCGATATAGGCTTAGTATGAATATTCTTGTCTTGGTAGTGTGGCTAAGTCAATCTTTCGAAGAGCTCAAAGCGGAAGCAGAATTCGCTAGCGACTGTACCAACTGCTTATTCTATTATTTCTTAACCAAAATTCCACTACTCTAGTCAATTTCGAAGGCTTCGTGTGAGCCGCAGGCTAGCACCCACGTGCAGGCACTGAAGTCATTACTAAGCGGGATGTGGCGCACCAGGCACTGTACCTCCAGCCACTATTGGCCTTCATGCCTAAGGCTTCACAAACGAAATTACAACGTAAATATTATGGAACATGCGGGGTCGTTTTGCTCCCCAGCACCTGGACCTCGGATTATGTGCGGTGTTTGTAGAGGAAGAAGGTTGCAGTCCAGTAGTTTTGAGCCGTACCCCACCTCCCAACCCTAAAACAGACTAGCTTCTGGAAGTTGCCTGAGGCATTAGTGGAACATCAGGGAGAGTCTCCCGAAGGCAAGTTGCGTGCTGCAGGCGCACGCTCGTTTAAAGCTACCGCGCATTTTTAATAAATGATTCAATATAAGACACCATGCTACTCTATATATGGTATTGGCGCTCTAAGGACTAGTCTTGCGAACAGGATAGAAATAATATTCCTGCAGACGGGGTCGACATGCTACCCCTTCCCGATATTCTACTCTACATCCCTCCCATCTGGGCTAGTTCTTTAGTACCTTAATGCTCAAAGAGTCTGTCCCCAACCAAGTCGTATACAGTGTCGTTTAAACACATTGGTAAAGATGCGAGCCCTTCCACTGCGAGCCTTGATCCATTGCGGGCCAGCATAAGCTCTTTAAGTGTATGGATCAGATACTGCAGGGCGTACATGGATGTGCCTCCAGCTAGGAGAAATAACTTCGCATCTTCACTCTTGTCACCCCAAGCATATCGAATCCGGCGGTCGAGCAGGCTCGAAGTAGGGGCTCGACCTTCCTTCAAGCATGTGACGATGCACCCAAATACTTCGCAGTATCCATGCATGACCCGAAGGCTTCCCATCATCGTGCGTTTCAAAGGTAGCGGGATGTGATCGAGGTCGCTATAGACGTCAAGGTCTAAGAAGTCGGGCTCAAGAGTGCGATCTTCTGTCCCTGTTCCTTCAAAGACTTTGAGACTTCTTGGTATCGATTGCTCAAATATCTCAGCATGACCTTTGACCCTAGTATTAGTTAAAACAGAAACCCTGTTCACCAAGGACGTACGTAAAAGAAGCCATTTCATCCTTGGGGAGATATAGCCAGCAATGCATTCTCCACAAGTACAATATACTTGAGCTTCTTGCTGTTGTGCCTGCACTTCAAAGCTGCCCATTGTTACGGTTAATAGAATCCAGGGTTTCTTAGGTGAGGCATCTTAATTAGCCAGAAATAATGAGTCTTCTTTGAAAGTATTTATATGGCCTAAGTCATTACTTAGTTTCCAAAGTTCCATTTCCTGTTTCCAATTCTGGCTATTTAAATCCTACAATTCGAATTTACTCAACAACTGGCTCCTTTTATTTAAGAGAATTCCTAGCAGCACAAGTTAATATCAAGGTAAACATGGAGACCACAACACTCGAGGCGAAGATCCGTGCGATGAATAATTACCCACTAGTGCACTACTTGGGTAAATGCCTGCAATTTTTCCCTATTTGGAATACGCTCAGGCCTATGTTAAAGCCAATGGATATCGTATCGCTGGCAAGGGCGACAGCGTTCCGTTTTAAGCCTACCAAACAAGAGGGACAGATTTATTGGTGGAGACAGACGTTCTATGACATGAGGTGGGTTAGGCAAAACGGAAGTAAAATCGCCGTCATTGGCAAGGACCTTATTAGGCTTAACGACGCCATTAAGAGGTGGGATTACTTTAATACGGCCGAGATGAAGCTGCTAGTGATGGTGAAGGAGACTTTGCCTGCCTTGGAAAGATTCGAAGCGAGGGATGCACTGATCGAATCTATTAACACGTCTTATATGTGGGCCTTGAACCTTCACGAAGTGCAGCGAGGAGAAGTTCAGACATGCGTGATCTTCTTGGATGATTGCACATGTGCCGATGTATCCTACCCATGGTCACAGAGTTTGTTAGAGCCTGTTGAACTGCTCGACCGTCAAGAGGCAGCTTCCTACCAGAACGTCTCGACCTTGCCAGTTATAGATCCTTTACCTGGTACAGTGAGAGTGTACCGTAACCCGGGCAGATATCGTCTGGACCCTAAGTTTAGGACATGGTACGTCAACTTGAGCCTGCCGGACCCCACGATCGAGTCGAGTGTCACACGCCCTGATATCACTATCAACTATCTGGCCGCCGCTCGCTTCGATTGTTGTGCATTAGGCCCTGTGAGACTTGCGATAACAGAAGCCTGCTCTATTATTATACCAACTATACCCCAGCAGCACCTAAACATGGATGGTGTGAGGAATTTCTACCCGCGATATAGATGGGATGTAGAGGGGCGGCGGTATTTTGGGTGGCGTATTGGGGGGTACGATTAAAGGAATAAGGGCGTTGGTCATATGTATTGATATGACATGACATATGTGTGAGGTATTAGCATGCACCAAGTGCAAGTTTAAGTGGAATTCAGATGTCATTGTCATAGATACGTTGACTTGTGCCTCCTATGGGGTGCAGCCTAATGAGGATCCCATGTCTTAAAGTACGGCATGCTAACCCGTGCATAGTGAGGCGCTCTGAGAAGGTCCGTGGAGAAGATTACTTAGTCAGAAAAGAACACTAACTTACTAACTTAACGTTACAGTTGTATAAGAAATTAATGTTTATTACCCTATTGCAAGCCGTTTGAGTGCAACTGTAAGGTTAACGTCCATCCCTGTGTGCCGAAAAAACCGGTGTGCCGAAAAAAAATAATGGTTTGAGGTCTTAAAACTCCACCATATAAATATATAAAGCTATAATCGGTTTGCTATTGTTCTTTGGCTATTTCTCTATAAGGCTTGACTTGCTGTTAGAAAAATATTAAAGTTTGGCTGTGAAGGCGCGGGCAAAAGGGTAAAGACTCAATTGATCGAATGCCTATTGTACAAAGATCTAAAGCTAGAGATAGAAGAAGGGATGGGAAAAGCCCTGACTATATAGCCGGATGGCGGATCACATGATATAGCAGGGAGTCGGGGCAAGGTTCTGAACCCGCGCCCTGACATTGGCTATGCTGTCGATCGTTCTATTGAGAGCGTCAAAAGCTGCACTAGCTATTACCCCCTGCTTTATCATATTCATCGACCTGTCCCCGGATTTCGGGACTGTCACATAGTGCTTATATTAAGTTTAAATATAGCTCTAAAGTTTAAAGACACAGAGATTAAGGAAACCTACCGGCCGGATTTATCCGGACAAGGTGGGAGATATACAAAGTGCCGCATCTTAATAAGCGAGCAAGGATTTATCACTTTTACAATATATTGTATTTACAGCCACGCTAGTCGAATTCATTACCCATTTATAGATGTCACGTGAAAGTGTGGCGTTGTTTTAGAAGTTTTTCGATCTTGAAGCCCAATCACGTGCGCGTGCGCTAATGGCCAGTCTCGGTCATCGCGACTAGTAGTATTCGTGCTCCGCGAGTCCGCCGAGCCTCGCAGGCACACCTGCGCAAACTTCGTTGACACGAGACCGTCAGGCTGTCGAGCAGCTTTTCATTTCCGTTACTCAGCCAGTCGGGCAGAATGTCATGAAGGACGACTAGCTATTACCTAGACTTGGTTTTCCAGCCAGCAACACCACAGGCGCCATCTCAAGCATCTCAGAGACACCGCCAGCCCCAGCCCTTCCACAGCTCGACATAGTCTTTGTACATGGGCTCAATCCCGCCAACAAGAAAAACCACGCATCATCCATATGGACGTACAAAGATAGAACATTCGAGTTACACATGACATTCTACTTCAAGCCGCGCTCCCTCTACAAAGTCTATGTCGCAATCCCTAATGATACGCTGTCATCATCAAAAATGAGTGCGAAACGCGCACAGAGCTGTGAAACCGATAATCTCGAACAAGCTCAAAAAAAGACCAAAACACATACCGAGGCGCTGCCTTGGAACGTCAACCTGACTAAGTCCAACGACGAGTTGCCTGTTACAATCCTGACTAAACTCGATGCTCACGCTTTCGAAGTTCCCGACTCCGCTGGAACATTATGCTCCAATTGCAGAGCTATTGATTTAGATCAACTCTTACGAGCATCAGTTGGTACGCGGCAAAATTTATACACATTTTTCCCAGCACCAGCCGAGTTTGTCAATAATTGCAGCCTCTGTCGCTTGTGCTATTCCATGGGCAGTCTTCCTGCGAGTGGAGAGTCGTATACGAGCTCTTTCGATCTTAATGCCGTGTCAACATCCAGCCATTTGCTGCCACAGAAAAAAGCTGGTGAGAAAAGCCACGATTTGCGGGATTTGCGCAGGAAGGAATTCGGAGTTTTCAGTCTAACAAAGAGCAGCGGTCGACCGGGTTTCACGTATGCTGTGTCAGGCCCACAGGATAGCCTAATTATCGGTTGTGTTGTCAATCCTCGTCGTGCCAATCTGGATATGATTAAGACATGGTTAGAATACTGCGAGACCAACCATTTGGATGGAGACTGCAAGGAGCAGGAGAAGACGAATGTTCCTGGATTTAAAGTTATCGACTGTGCCACAAGGCATATCGTAGAAGCTCCTAAGGACAATCAATATATTGCTCTTAGTTATCTTTGGGGAAGTAAGACGACAACGAAGCTATATGGGCCTAATAATGCGTTACCTTGCGATGTTCCACTCGTCATCGAAGATGCGATTCTTGTGGCCCGAAATCTTGGGATTCGGTACCTCTGGGTCGACCGCTACTGCATTGACCAGCATGATGTTAAAAAAAAGCTTGAACAAGTGGCGAATATGGACGTAGTCTATCAAGGAGCTGTCCTGACAATCATAGCAGCCGCTGGTGATGATCCAAGTTACGGCCTCGCTGGTGTCAGTACCCAAACTCGGCTGCCACAAAACGCTATCCGTATCAGCTCTCACATAGTCGTTGCTTCTTGTCAACCTCAGATCAGCAACACCAAATGGGCTACCCGTGGCTGGACTTATCAAGAGGCGTTGCTTTCTCGTCGACGACTCGTCTTCACTGAGAGTCAAATGTACTTTCAATGTCGTGGCATGAGCTGCTTCGAAAGCCTATCTGTGCCTTTGAAGACTTTAACGGACAAAAAGACCATGAGTTACTTCAATGAGCCTGGTGCTTACTCAGTACTCTTCCCTCTTGAAGCCGTTGGGAAGTCACCTGATCAATTGATAGACAGAATCAACGAATTTCGAAGGTTGAAGCTATCATTCGCGTCTGATGGTCTGAATGCATTTTTGGGCATCTTGAAAGCGTTCAGAATATCTCCTCACCCGGTTCTGCATACCTGGGGCGTGCCTTTATTCGGTCTGCCGAGAAAAGTATCCGGGCCACGAATCGTGGATGCGCTTGTTCGGGGTCTTTCTTGGTCGATTCATTCTACAGATTCTCGCAGTCGGCTGGATGTACACCCAGACAGCAACAGTGGATGTCCTACTTGGTCTTGGGCCGCTTGGAATAACATAATTGACTCTGAAATAACAGCATGGGGGTCTTGGTCGTATGAGTATGAGAGGAATCAGGACGACCAGAATGTACTAGATATGATCGTGGATCTGGAGATCCGAAATAGCGAATTGTGTCGATTGAACGATTTCAAGGATGTATGGAGAGATCGAGAATTAACAACATACCTTTCCAACGCCGCACCTTCTATTCAAGTCTACGGATGGTCACTGGATATCATTAGTTATCGGGATGCTCCCGAAAAGTATGTACAAAGTATTCCACATTACCGGCACCTCAACAATCAGCTATATTTTCTATACTGGGCCGTTCTAAGTCTTACAGCTAAGGGCGAAAACTTTTTAGACCTGGACCATGGCAGATACGTGGGCCTGATCTTGCACCATCAGGAGCGCATTGAGTACACTTATTCTCTTTCGCATACGTCATGGTCGGTTCTTATCCTCAAGGAAGTTCGGGAAGGAATCTTCGAACGAGTCGGGCTGCTCACCCTTAAGACTCTTACCAGCCCCAAAGGCCCAAACCCATATGTATACACTAGTCGTGGAAGAGGTGTTCTCAAAGATGTTACTAACGATATATCATGTAATCCGTTGTATGAAAGGCGAAAATGGGATGTACCTGTTGTCTGGCATAAATTGAGTCTATGCTAAAGAACTGTACTTACCCTATTCTCCTACTCCAGAATCGATTAACTCAGAGTTCTCTCCCAACAAAGCTGACCATAAATTAACCACGCCCCCAGCACCCCAATTATCCCAAAGTCGCTCAAATCCAACCCATCCTCATAATCGACCGCAGCTTCACTGATGACTTGAATTGTAACAACGCCTCCCTCGTTCGAAAGCACTCACCAAAAGCTTCGAAATCAGGACTTGTCGCTTCTATCCTTACAGCCCATGATCGTGGTTGATAGAAAGCGCTGACTTTGGTGGGTTTGGAGAAGAGGAAGTATAGGAGTGATGGGGGATGGGGGATGGCATACCGCCAATTCTGATAACAGTTAGCGGCAGCCACAAATTGACAATACAGGTGTCTCTATTCTGAGCTCAAGTGGTACTTAACAAAAGCTTGAATAGTTTGTCTCTAGTCCCAAAGTGATTGATAGAGCTCCGTCGCTGCCTCAAAGTGTGCTGCTTAGCTGATGATATTTGCATCTTTCTTAGGTGGCGACTCGTATGTGATGGGTTTCCGGTGATCTAGCTTGATGGCAGCAGGCATGGTACGAGCTAGCCCAACCGCCACTTCGCAGTGTGCTTAGAATATCTAGCATGCGATATTTTGACAGATGCGAGATAGGTTCGAAAATGCGAGATGGGTTCGATGCTGGCTTGAATGCGAATTTGGAGGGTGATCTTCATGATATCGTTTGCGACCTTCGCGCCTAGAACAATTATTCTAGGCACCGAGGCACCAAAGTTATTACTAAGATGTAGCGCACCAGGTACCGCATTACCTCCACTTGCTTTGGCCTTCATGCCTAAGGCTTACAAATAAATTTACCGCGTAAATTATGGGCTGTGTGGAGTTGTTTCGCTCTAGCCCAAATAACCGAGATCCCGCCTCAAAACACGCCCCGCATCAAAACACGCGTTTTTAGCAAGTAGCCCAAATTATTAAAAATTAATTATTAAATAACTACCCATCCGATTAAGATAATACAAAGGATATACGTGTAATCAACTACGATCTTGAGAATATACAACTCAGTTTTGCTATATATAGCGTGCTGGCAATTTGATTTCGCGATTACTCCGCCTTGTGACCGCAACCACTAATGGGACTACCTCCTCAGCTGGGGCTTTCACTATACGCTTCACCGGTGATTTTGGTGATCGTCTTGCCTTTACTGGTGCCTTTCGCGCTTTTGGCATAGTCAGAGTAGCTTTTTTGGCCTTGGTTGCCACTGATTTTGGCTGCGCTTTCAGTGCTTTCTTGGCGGCCTGATTAGCCTTCTGAAAATCTGATACTAACTGACGAGTAGCCGCCCTAGCTTCCTTCTCCTCTTGCTCCTTCGCCTTTCTGAGGGCATTCGCAGCTCGTTTGACCCTATTATCGTATTTGCGCTTCTCTTCTGCCTCCTTTTCTGCCTCCTTTTGCTCCGCAAACTCCCTTGCCTTCACTACTTAGGTAGGGGAATAGCAATCGACGATATCCTTATTCAATTCGCCACAAAGATTCAGTCGTACATTCTTCTTATTCTTCTTCTTTTGTAGATTAATCGCTTTGTGCAATCCCTTGTTTTGGTGCGTTAAAACAA